>JAHWLE010000034.1:0-24914 GCA_024679135.1 Phytophthora foliorum
TCGCTATACTCTGTGTACTTGGAGTCTTCTTCGCTGCCTCCAGTATTTTGAACAGAGCTTCGTCACCGTACTGAGCGGTCAATGTTGGAAGCATCGATACTGCCTTGTCGGGATGCTTTGCGTTGAAATTGTCGACATACTTGACCCAATCAGCGAATTGCGAGTTAGTACTCGCTGCCTTATCCGCACCAAATACTTTCAAGACGTCACCCGGAGACTTCCCAACGACTGCCCAATGCTCCATTTGGTCGGCTTGTAATTTGATCGCTAGTCTCTTTGTACTTGGAGTTTTCTTTGCTGTCTCCAATATTTTGAACAAAGCTTCGTCACCATACTGAGCGGTCAACGTAGGAATCGTCGACGTCGCCTTTCCCGGGAACTTCGCACTCAAATCGTCAACATATTTGACCCAAGCGATAAACGTCGGGTTGCCGAGTAGCTCATCGTCAATCTTGTTGAGTTGTAGACGAACGAAGACGTCTTTCGCGGCTTTACCAGTGTTGAGCCAGCCATCGAGTTTTTGTTGAGAGACCTTGGGCATCAGCCAGATTTTGACCTTTTCCAGCTTGGAGACGCCGATCCCTCGTTCATCAGCGTTGTTACTGGCGGAGTCTTGAGCCCTCAAAAATCGCTGGTGGGGTATTCCATTCTGATCCAGCGTGGTCGAACGAGCCGTTTTCACCGAGGCAGAGGGTCTAGTATTTGAGACCCCCACTGCTGAAGTCGCTCCAACGAGTAGAGTCCAACTCAGCAGAAATATCTGACACAGACGCATGCCTCAGTTCCACTTGACAGAGGTTTGTGGCCGTTGGAAAGCTGGTTGCCACGTGCGAGAGCTCTGATTACGTGGTCAGTGACGCAAGTACATGTTCGTAATCATGCCTGATTACTAGCAGTCTAATATTAAAAAGCCAAAGTAGATAATAGTTTCAGAATGACTCAGATATATACTACTATAGTAGCTAGTAGAACAAATTGTGAGTAATATCGATACTATCTGATTACTAGGGGAGTTTTTTTTTCCTATTGGACAACGCGAGCGTTCGATGATATCGATGTGGCTCAAGAGAGGCAACAAGCGCGAGCATTGTTGCCGCTGGCGCTGGTGGGAAGCACTCCACGACCGAGCGGTTCGTCGCACTGGACCACTTAAGCAGTCTTCCGCATCTTGCAAGCGGTTAGTGGCACAGGACTCCTGTGACAGGACCGCTTGAACAGAATTTATCACCGTAAACCAGCGCGGCTCGGCTAACTTGTGATCATTTTGCGAATTTCCAGCAACCAAGAACTCCTCCTCACTCTTCCAGCTGACCCACGCCCTTCATGAAGTGCGCCAACCCCGACTGCTCGTACGCCGAGGTGACCACGACGGACCCATGTGTGGTTTGTGTGGACTTGGTGTTCATCACTTATGCAGCAACGATCGACGCTTCCGGCCAAGCGGACGAGGTGCTGCAGGAGTGGTAGCAGTACATGGTGGACTGGGTCTCGGTTGTATTGCTTCACTCAACGAACAAGACGAAGACCAAGGACGATTTCACGCCTGTGCTGCTGGTTCGACGCAAAGGCGTCGTTTGCTTGAGGGTTGAAGCTGTCTGCGAGCACGTGGATACCCTCCGCTGGTTTCGCGAGTCTGGCAGCGTCCGGTTTCCGTCCATTGCGGCACTGGCTCGTGTCTGGTTGGGCAGAGCTCCTTCTAACGCGTTTCAAGAGCGCGTCTTCTCGACTGGAGGCATTGTCATGAGCAACCTACGCATAAGAACTGACAACGAGCGCGCAGAGATGCAAGTGCTGTTGAAGCACAACCGGAAGGAGATCCGTCGTATGGAACTCGACGGCGAAGGCGTCGTGGCGGGCGGGAACTGATCATTTAAGTGGTCGACGATAGTACTATATCGTTAATATAGTAATATTACTATAATATTCTAGATGTCGAATCCAATGCAACTGTTCTAATAGTAACGTTGTAGACGCTACTAGGAAGATACTATAGTAATTTGGATGAAAAATCGTTCTACTGTCAATCCTTGATTGCCACTGGCAATGCGACAAAAAAAGCACAATCCACATCCTTTGACCGGGCTGTGATAAATACAGACTCCACCCGCTAACTTGAACAGTTTCCCTTTTCAAGTTGACACAGGGTATTAATTATGTACATGCAATATGGTATTGTAATCGGTTTTGCCTTGAGCAGGCAGGCATACAAGTGTCGACGTACGTTGTTTTCGAGCTCAGGGCAACGCAGCAATATCGCTCAACACTTCTACGAAGTGGCGCACCCCCTCTTTTTTTTCAATTGCCGTGGCACTTCGGAGGATATTGCGGATGGTGGACCTTGATGGCGTGTATGGGAGATCTTAGACGTCGTCTTGGACCAACGCACCAGGTCTGCCAGTGACGGGGTGGGCTGAGTACACCGGTGCTCGACTATGACGTCCATTGGGGATGTGTCTACTATACAGATTCATCCTCTTCTCCTCCTGAAACAGATAGAGTGTTCGTATCGCTTTTACAGCTTATTAACAGATTGTGTGTCAAGTTATTAATAGTGGGCGGAATCTATATTTTTAATAGTTTCTTAGACCCCGCCATACTTAGGATTTGCGATAAATAAAACGCAGACCTGCATTCAGAACCCGCTCTCATGAAGGCCCTGTGTCAGTCAAAACACGCGGTGTCTGAATAAGCATTATTCGGTTTGTAAAACGTTTCTGTACCCTTCAGTATTGGACCGATTCCCGCAGGATTTATCGCGTAAATTCCGTGTATAAATGGACAGAAAAAGACCATTTATAGACATTTTTGCTTACTTTTTGCTTGAGCCAACTCGACAGATTTTGTTGATTTTAGATGCGTTGCTCGGAAGGCAAATGCCGAAGTGAGTTGATCAGTTTACTTAACCTTCTCTACTTGTCCTTCTTACTCTGCTGCCATCCCGGCTAGTCACGTAGATTGACCAATAGCGTACCATCCCGAGACGTTTCAGGCTTAACCGTTCCCCACGGTTCGGATGCGTCCTGCGAACCGTGCATGAGCAGGGCACGGATGCTCAACACTCCCACTCACCGCTTCTACACGGTAGCCTTGCCCTTGATGTCTGTGGCCTCACGCAGGAACTTCAACGTCTTGGTCCCGAGTCCCTTGGTCAGCATGTCGGCCAATTGATGCTTGGTGTCGACGTAGTCCACCTTGATCGTTTCGCGTTCCACGTTCTCGCGGATGAAGTGGTGGCGTATATCCACATGCTTCGTCCGAGCGTGGTATCCAGTGTTGCAAGCCAATACAATGGCGCCTTGGTTGTCCTCCCAGACAAGCGTTCCCCCCACTTGTTCGTGACAGCATAGCGCGCACCCAAAGCACCTCTTGCGTGCAAAGGCTCAGAGCCATGTACTCTGCTTTCGCGGAGCTGAGTGCAACCGCTCTCGTGTACTTCGACTTGAATACCACTGGAGCGTTCCCAATCATCACCATGACTCCCGACACTGAACGTCTGTCATCAATGTTGCTTATCCAGTCAGCGTCTGTAAACGCCTCAGCCGAAGCGTTCCCGGAACCACCTTGGTACTCGATGCCATGCTCACGAGTCGACTTCAGGTACCGTAGAACTCGAATGACTGCTTTCCAGTGTTGCACGCCAGGGTTCTCGAGGAAACGCGACAACTGCGTTACCACATACGCGATGTCGGGCCGGGTGCAAGTCGTGATGTACATGAGACACCCAATCAGGGAACTGTAGGGTCTTGACTTCATCTCAGACCGTTCCTCCTCCGTAGTTGCTGACAGCCTCTTCGTCAACTTCACGTTCGAAGCGCACGGGTTCTCAACAGCCTTAGCGTTCAGCTGGTTGAAGTGTTCCACCACGTCGTCAATGTATCGGGTTTGCTTGATCATGAGCGTTCCGGCGGTCTTGTTGTGATTGATCTCCATCCCCAAGATGAACGTCACCACACCCAACTCATTTCTCTTGAAAGCGTTCTTGAGCGCATCCTTGACTTCGCGAATCTCATTGCTCGTCTTCGCAGCGATTGTCATGTCGTCCACGTACAGGCACACGTAGACGAAACCGTTCCTAGTATACACACTGATCCGCACCACAGCTCTTGAAACCGTTCTGCAAGAACACACGATGAACGGTTTTGTTCCAAGCACTTGCTGCTTGCTTCAAGCCATAGATAGCCTTCTCCAGCTTGCACATCATTCCCTTAGCGTTCTGCAAACCACACGGAACCTCCATGTAAACGAGTTCCATCAATACACTGTTCAGGAACGCTGTATCCGCGTCCAACTGTTCCATCACATAATCGTATGGCGCGCACACTGCTTTTGCAACTCGAATCGAGTTCATGTTTTCCACCGGTGAGTACGTTTCAACGAGATCTATTCCAAACTTCTTCTTGAACCCTTGTGCGACAAGCCGTGCCTTGAATCGGACCACTCGGCCGTGCTCGTCACCCAACGGCACCCGATCGGTCGAGTAGCCGTTCCACGCGGAACAAGTGTCCAGGTACCGTTCCGGGCATGAGAGAGCAACTCCGCCTCCATAGCCCGACGCCATTCCGCTGCTTCACCACTTGCAACAGCTTCAGCATACGTGTTCGGCGTGTCCGGAACGCCGTCGATACTCGCAGCATACGCCAAGACTGCCTCGGCGAGCAAGCCGTCTTCGTCAATCCTGGCACGCTTCGGAGATGGAGGGCCACCGCTCTCTTCCGACTGCTGTTCAGCGTCCAGGCCGTTCTCCTGTAGAAATATCGGCTCACGTGCTCGTCTCGAGCGTTCCGCCTCGGGGAGAAACACCAAACGGTCCTCAGGGAACGCTTGCGCTGGCGGATGGTACTCGGCCAGCTCCAGTCCTCTCGATGCAGGTTCTGGCGGGAGCAGTAGGGGTTGGTTGACCTCCAGGTCATGTACCACCTCATCCATTTCCATCCTGAGCGTCTTGAACAGGTTCCTCGGCAGCTTCCATGGTTTCGTCAAGGACAGGCTCGCGTTCCACAGGTGGGGGAACGCCTACATCGTCGCCATCCTTAGTCAAATGGATGACCGTTCCAAGCTGCGGTGACTGTGTGTCATATATACCGCCCACCTCACGCTCGTCCAGCTTCACCGACCGTGACACCTTGACCTTGGAAGCGTCCAAGTCAAATACACGGTATCCTTTGACGTTCTCAGCATACCCGAAGAGCATACAACGGAAACTCCTTGGCTCGAGCTTCGTCCTCTTCGCATCGTCAATATGAGCGTACCCCTGCGATCCAAACACTCGCAAGTGGTCCATCCGGGGCTTCACCTTGAAACCCAACTCGTACGGTGTCGAGTCCGTGTGCGCCGTGTTGCCGGAACGGTTGATCAGGTAGACCGCTGTACTTACAGCTTCGACCCACCACTCCGTCGATACACCCTTGTAGTGTAGCATGCTCCGTGCCTTCTCCATGATCGTACGATTCATGCGTTCCGCCACCCCGTTCTGTTGAGGGCTGTACGGCACCGTTCGCTGGTGTATGATACCGTTCCGACGACACATATCAGCGACCGTCTTGTTCACGAACTCCGTTCCATTGTCCGAGCGCAGACACTTCAAGCGTTCCCCCCACTGGTTTTGGTAGAACGCCTGGAACTCCTTCAGCTTACTGGCCACCTCGCTCATCTTCTTCATGAAGTACGCGACTACATACCCCGAGTAGTCGTCCACGAACGTCAGCACGTACTTGGCACCTCCTTTTGAGAGCGTTCTCATCGGACCCATTACATCCGTGTGTACCAGTTCCAACACACGCGATGTCTTCGTTGGCGACCGCGACGGGAACGACATCACCGTCTGCTTGCCCTCATGCAGCCTCCGCACAAAGTCTCGATCCCTTGCTTCACCTCAGGCATGCCGTTCATGGCACGCTGTGTCTTGATCAGTGCGTTCTTGCTTGGGTGTCCCATGCGAGCGTGCCACAGCTCCCACTTACTAGCAGCCCCCGAGTACTGCGCATGCCGTGCTTCCTCTTGATGGCAGTCCAGCAGGAACGCTTTGCCCACCTTCTTACCCATAGCAATTGCGCTGCTCGCACCCCAGATGACACATGAGGAACGCTGGAACTCCACACTCAAGCCGCGTTCAGCGAGCTTCCCAACCGACAGTAAGCGTCTGTCGAGTCCCGGGATGTAAAGCACCTCCACCACCTTGATGCGTATGTCGTCCAGACCAGTCAACTTTACCGTTCCCCAACCGAGAACGCTTAACTTCTTGCCATCCGCAATAGTCACCTCGACGCCAGCATTCAGCGTCTCGTAGTCGAATAGGTCGGGACGGTGAGGAGTCATGTGCGATGTAGCACCACTACCGATCAGCTATCCCGCGAGGCGTTCCTCACCCACAGCGAATACAGCATCATTCCCGCTGCCGCCGCTCCGCTCCGTTCCGTGCCGCCCCGCTTCATGTGACCAATTTGGTCACACCCGAAGCACTTGCCCTTGAAACTACCACTATTCTTCCGTGGACCGTTTCCCTTTGCAACCGTTCCCGCAGCCGCTCTTGAACCGCCCAGCGTTCCCGTTGACTCGGAGCGCTTTTTCCATGGCGGCGTCCTCCTTCTCCAACCGTTCGTACTCCTCCAGGAGCTTCTCCTTCACCTCAATGAGCGACACACCCTTGGCGTTCTCCACGAAGGATGAAATCAGCTCGTACTCCGAGGGAAGACTGCTCAGCAGCACCACAAGCTGCCGTACCTCATCGACAGGCTCTCCCAGCGTCTGCAACCCAATGACCAGCTCGTCGAAAGCGTCCAGATGCTTGGCCATCGTCGAACCGTTTTCCATCTTGAACTCATGCAGTCGTCGCGTCATGGTGAGACGGTTGTGGAGCGTGGTACGATTGTAGAAATTACGCAGCGTGCTCCATGCGTGCATGGCACGCGTTGCCGACCGTATATTGGTCTGGTGTTGAAGATCCACCCTTTGAGCGATGATCCCGAGTGTCTTTGCATCACTGACGAGCCACACCTCCGTGATCTCGTTCTCGGGCTTCACGACTGACGAAGCCAGTCCGGGTCCACGTCCGTGCGGGTGAAGCCGCACTTCTTGTCAGCTCCGACCATGTCGAGCACGACGTCGCGGACGCTCACTCCTTTTTCGGCAGCCAGCGTCTTGTACTTGCCCACTTGATCACCACCAGAACCAATATCCCAGTAGTTGTCGATCTGGACAACCCAACTCACAGTAGATGCACCATCTTGGAAAGTCGGTACAGGCTTGTTGAGGTGGCCATGGACTTCGGCACGTGTGGAGAACGCTAGTAGAACCACAGCAGAGGAGAGAGCGGCACCGGCGAGCATCGTTGGTCTTCGTTGTGGGCTGGGGTGTAGTTTCACAAGTGAGGCTGCGAAAGTTATCGTGCAGTGGGATTGCCAACAAGGTGCTGTACGTTTGACGCTTTTTGATCGGAGACCGTCACTACCTGTAGCGTTCCGGTCAGGTAGTAATTGCGGCTGTTAACCTGTTGATTTTAGATGCGTTGGTTCGAAGGCAAATACCGAAGCGAGTTGATCAGTTTACTTAACCTTCTCTACTTGTCCTTCCTACTCTGCTGCCATCTCGGCCAGTCACATAGATTGACCAATAGCGTACCATCCCAAGACGGTTCAGGCTTAACCGTTCCCCACGGTTCGGATGCGTCCTGCGAACCGTGCATGAGCGGGGCACGGATGCTCAACATGTTCGAGCATCTGCCGGGAGCAACTCGGGCCATCGATCTCACGAGCGGGAACAGAGAAGCAGAGACAGCCGACATTAATTGCTGTCCACGCCGAAGGCGCTCCACGAAGCAAATGCTGCCCCTCAGTCGGAATGAAGCCTGGAAGTACATAGTTTGGTATAAGTACAACAGGAGCAATCGCACCCAACTCCGAGTTTGGCCAAAAATCGCTCTAACAGGAGAAGTTCGGATTCAGCCTATACAGATAGTGACGTCATGAGCTATTATTGCTACACGCATCTACATAATATGTTGGCTATTACTATAATACCTCCAGCGTTCGATATGACAATTACTATAAGACCCCGTCCAAACCGATACCCGCTTAAAACGATAGATATCTCGCTCATTGCTTTCGAGAGGCCACGTTTGAATCTCTTTTTCAGATCAATTTGCAAAGACCTCCTCCCAACTAGCCCGACTACGAGACATTGACAGGGGTCAAAGTGCCAAGTCTTCAGCAACTGCAAGATAAGAGTGGTGGTTGTGAGCGATGTCCAACTTCAAGGAAGAATTCCTAAGAGAAGTTTGCGGGCTTTATCGGAATGTCACGTGCACGAGTGCACTCCTCCACAACGGGAGGACCGACTTAGTAAGACTAGGACTACGGGGGTGGGGTGTGTGTGTGGGTGTGTGTGTGTGTGTGGGGGGGGGGGGGGGTGTTACCGATTGCGAAGCTTTCCCCTACATAATAACACTCGATAAACACGACTCATTATCGATTTGCAGTTGACCCACACAAGTCCCTCTACTGCCTAGTGACGTGTTCAAATCTGACCTCGGTGCCGGTCACAACGGCTGCATGAGACTCACCAAGCTCTTACCGACACAACGATGCAAGCAACAGACGAAGAGCACCAGGTAGTGTTGGAGACGCTTCTCCTTCATAGCACGCACGGCAAGGTTCACCACGGTGACTTCAAGTTGGTCAGAGAGTATTAGCCCCAAGACTGTCCGCCGATATGGTACCAAGGAATGGATTCAGTTGGAGACCGCAGGGTGGCTGTGGTCAAGTCCAGTGCGGGTCATGTGGCAGGAACAAGACGAACCGCGCTGCCATTTTGTTGCGATTGACACTTCGCAGTCTCTCTGTCTGGATCCCTACCGTGGCGCGTGCATACAGCTATTGATGTAACCTGGGGCACGCGGTATATTGGTTGATTGGCGATGAGGCACGAGTGCTGCGAGGTGATTGGCTGGACTACCCCAAATACTGGATCATGATTGGACGAAAACTTTAATTGATTATGATCCTATGATGTGCATCGTTGGGCCGCGCCTCAAATCGTTTGGCCGTGCAACCGATGATTCAAGAGGGAACTGTCAGGACATTGCATATGTAGGAGAGGCAGGTAGACCAAGACACTTAACTCAATGGAACTCACTTTCGGATTTCCTTCCTACCCCTCATCACGACTTCCAAGCTACGTCTGCATTCGCAATTGGTTATGAGCCCAAGCTGCGCTGACACCGTCAAACTCATGGAAGACAACTACTTCCACTGGGAGTTCAACATGAGGATGAAGCTCTCTCGCAAGGGACTGCTGGCCCACATCATCAGGCCAGAGTTCGACGCGCTGAGCGACCGCTCCACGGCACAATGGAAGACGGATGATCTGAAGGCCCTTGGTGTGATTGCTGGAGACGTGAGTCTCACATACCAAGTTTACATCCGTGGAGCGACATCGGCTGTTGACTCGTGGCGCATGCTCGAGAAGCAGTTCAACCAGAACACGCCCAAGAACCGACTCATCGTCACCAAGAAGTTGCATAACTTTAAGATGGATCTGGTACGCGGTTCGCGGTGCATGTGGACCAGTTCAAGGAGCTGGTGCTACAAATGGAGACGATTGGTGAGCCTTTGGATGAGACCCGACAGCATGTGTTGCTGCTCGGTAGTCTGACGGACGAGTACCGGGTTTGATCAGTACCGTACTCGAGAAACACACCGAGCATGACGTTGGCGTACGCGATCCAAGCTCTCTCTGGTGTTGAATCCTCGGATGAATCGTCATCGGCTCAACAGAAGGCGTTCGTGGCCAAGAAGGACTACGACAAGCGCCGGTTCAACGGCAACTGCTTCTACTGGGCACAAGGAAACGGAGTGCCGCAAGAAGAAGGCCGACGAGGGACGCGGGCAAGTCGCGAGAGAGACACCCAACTACGCGTTCACGGCGATGAGTGCGATGAGCAAGTCTGAGTGGCTCGTCGACTCTGGTGCAAGCTCGCACATGACCAGCGTCCGGGACAAGTTCGTGTCCATGAGGGAGCTGAAGACGCCAGTCCGCATCACGATCGCGGATGGCACGAAGATCGACGCAGTTGCAATGGGCACCGTCGGGTTGAAGCTGATGGACGAGACGTCTGTCAAGTCGGATGTTTTGTACATCCCTGAAGTTGATGGAAGCCTCATCTCGGTGGCGATGCTAGCCGAGAAGGACGTCGTCGCGCAGTTCAGCAAGGACAAGTGTGTCTTTCGCTATGGCGATGCTACGGTCGTGGAGGCAAAGCGCTGTAGAAATGTCTACAAGCTGAAGACAGGTGTGTCATGCTGCAACGACATCTCGTAAGGAGCTGTGGAACGTGGTTCACGCACGCCTAGGCCACATCCCGTTCAAGCGCTACGAGCAGCTAATTTCGATGGCAGATGGGTTACCCCGAATCACGGAAGGTTCTGCTACTGCGGTCGTGTGTGCTGGTTGCTGCATGGGGAAGGTGCACGAGGATAACTTCCCTCGCAAGCCCGAGAAGACCGTCAAGGGTACGGGGGTCCTCGACCTGATCCACTCGGATGTCATGGGACCTATGCAGACGAAGACACCTGGTGGCTGTACGTACGTCGTCACGTTCATCGACGACTACTCGCGTCACGTCACGGTGTACTTCATGAAGAAGAAGTCGGAAGTCTTGGAGAAGTTCAAGATGTTCAAGGCCGACATGGATAACGCTACGGGTCACAAGATCAAGCGCCTCCGCTCAGACCATGGCGGAGAGTACACGGTTCGGCTCTTCAAGGAGTAATAATAAAGGGTGTGGTGTATTGTGTTACTAGCCCCTGGGGCCTGAACTCTAATAACCATTCTGGTGAGGCTTGACTATCCTTCCCAGTTGCAATCCGACGTCCTGCGCTGTCTTCGCCCTCTCGCCACTTCGCCGTCATGCTCTGTTGACTACGCATTCCGTGGCTCTCTTCTCTTTTATCTCATCAATCTGCCTCTCTGCCTTCCTTCCAGCGCTGCACATCCGTTCCCATTCTGCTGGTCACTTCCTGCAGTCACCGACACTCTCCTTCTTGTATCATCTCTCTCGTTCTCATCGCACTTCTTTGGTCATCCATGGGTTTGTTTGCGAGCCAATCCGCCATCTTATTGAAGTTGCGGTAATGGTACGTACAGCTTCGTACTCACTATCTGCCAATTTCCTTGCCACTCTATACCAGTGCCTCAGCTTCTTTGCCGTGGGCATACTTCGCTTCTCCATCATCCGCAGTATCATGGCACTGTCCCCGACAATGTGAATTCCATGCCATTGCATTCGCACGGCCTGTGCCAGTAATCTTTGCAACCCCACGAATTCGGCTACATTGTTGGTCATATTTGGCCGTCCCAACGCCGTCGCTGCCGCCCACACCGGTGTCGGTCTGCCTCCGTTTATCTCGATAACCACACTACCGCTGCCTCCAGGCCCTAGATTTCCGCGCGACCCACCATCAAAGAAGCCCACCCGCAATCTCTGCTCGCCAATCCCTCTTATGCTCTCGCTTTCTCCTCTTCTCCTGTCGCATCCTATCTTCCGTGCAACAGCTAGTTTGCTCACGGACTGCTGCGTCACCGGTAGCAGCCCAAACGTATATCTACAAAGCGCTTCTGCCACCATTCGTCCATACCCAGCCAACTCTTCCTGGAGCGTGCTCTGCTTCCGACCGTCGTGATGAACTCTGTCGACATTGCGCCGCCATATCGCCGATATTATTACTGCACACGTCACCGCCCACATTTCATCGGCGGCCTCGTGTACAGCTTCCCAGTCTTAAATGTCGGACTCGGTGGCCCACCGTGGCGTCCGTTCCAACTGAAAGCTGAAGATGTCTTGGATGGGTCCCCTATCTCCCCTTCCTCCATCTCCGAGCTCCACTCCATATTCCCAATGTCGGAGCATCCTGTCCCAGTGAGCTCATGCCTCCGGACACATCCACACTAGGTGCGCCGTCCCGTCGGTATCGCTTGTCTGGCACGCCTCCGCTTGGCATTTGTAGCCCTTCTACTCCCCTGCCCACAGTCTCAACCGGTTGTACTTGAGCTTGATAAGGTTCTGCGTTTGGTACGCTGACACTAGTCTGTATACCTTCTTCCAGGGCAACAATGCCAGCGCCCGCGCAACCTCACTATGACTGCCCGTCCATGCCTCCTGTATCTCCTTCAACTCACTGCACGCTGTCTTCCTACTCCGCTGACGCAGCAACTGTTTGTATCGTTTCCTCGTCTGAGTCCACCTTCGTGTCCCTGCCCACAATGGCGTTAGCTTCGTGAGCCATGGGTGAGGAGTTACCCACAACGTAGCAGGTGGTACTTGCAGGTGTGCCGACACAGCTTGCTGCAATGTTTGGCCGTCGCTGACCCAGGCCACGCTTCGCGTATCCGATCCCCACGTGTGCTCGATTTTTGTCTCGCTCTGCTTGTTCACGTTTAAAATATGGTGTTTATCCTCCAGTTGGTGATGCATTCTCAGCAGTTCCTCCTCTCTCTTGGCGAAGGCCATTTCCGGGTAGTTGGCCAGCAGGTTCAGGCAAAACGCTCGGAAGAGGTACGATTCCCACTGGGCAGCGGCGCTCCGTCTTTGGTTGACAGAAGTATCACTTTCCCTCCCCAACTCTGGCCATATACTTGCACTACCGCCTTCAGTTGTACATCCTGCCTATCTCTTAATATGCCACTGTAGTCTCTCCACTTTCTCGGTGCTCCCGCGTCAGTCCAGTAAGAGAGCGTCCTTCCCTCGATTTCTCCAAGCGCTGAGTGCAGAAGCTCTCCTCTGGTCTCGCGCCTTCTGCGTAACTTCGTCTGCATGAGAATGCGTGCTTTCCCCTCGCATTGCACCTCCAGTCCACTGCTACCCCACTTCGTCGTGACTCCATATTTTGGCCGTAGTAGTCCTCTCAGCTCTTACACGTCTGTGTCGTCCGTGGCCTCCGCTCTCCACTCTCCTGCTAGCGCTAGTTTTGTCCACGGGAGTCCAGCCTGTCGCAAAGTGTTGTTCCATTTAACTGACGGCGCCACTCCAGTCGGCACCCCTGCCGCCCCAGGAGCTCCATCCCTCTTCTGCAAGATCTGGCCCACTACCTGCGTGCGGGGCGTTGTGTCCAACTCCCACTCCCCCACTGTCCAAGCGCTCATAGCCACTAATTCCACCTCTATGTTCGGTATCCCAAGTCCGCCTCCGAAATGTGCTGCTCAGTCAACGCAGCCTTCACCTATCCCCGTGCAGCTCTCACTGGGACAGAGAAAGTTGAGTTCCACACAAAATTCTTAATGCGCGAATCCGCGCTCCGTACAATTTCTACTGTCGGCCACGCGTGCCTAGCGACGTATAGCAGCTTGGGCACTACAATCGCCGCTGCAATCGCCGCCCTCTGTTGCGCCGTGTTTGTCTTGGTTTCGACCAGGGCCAGTTGCACCCTCAGTGCCTCGAAAGCCTTCCTCCATTCTTCCGCCGTTGTGTCACCAGACCCCGCTAAATGGCCTAAATAACGCGCGCGCTCTTTCGTCTCTACCGGTGACGGCTCCTGCTCCTGCACTGCCCTCTTCTCCGCATTGTTTACCTCACTGATGTCTAGGCCTATTGCCACTGACTTTGTAACATTCAGCTTCAGTCCCGATACCCCTGAGAATCTGCTCACAGCGACAATGGCCGCTTGTTGCATTGTTCGGCTGGCAATATATATTGCCGTATCGTCCGCATACCCTGCTACTCGTAACTCATGCACCTGACTTCCCCTATCTAACTGGATACCCTTGATTCAAGTCTCCTTCTCCAGTTCATCGTATAGCAAGTCCACTGCTTATAATGGAGAGCAGCGGGGCCAGCGGACACCCTTGTCGAATGCCCCGTGTTACCTTCACTGCTGTCGACAGGTCTACGTTCGCCATGAACCGAACCGTCGTATTCATGTGAATCACCTCCACCAATCTGCAAAATGGAGGCGGGAATCCTTTGCGCCTCAAGACCTTAAGTAGAATATCCCTGTCTAAAGTGTCGTGAGCTTTCGCAAAATCCAAGAGGAGGACCTGCGCTTCACTCAGTTCACCATGCTCCCGACATATGGTTTTTGCCGCCTCTATTAAGTCTATCACTTCGTGGATTGTTCTTCCAGGAATGAAGCCGCCTTGTGTATCGTGCACTATCTTGGTAATGTACCGTCGAACTCTCCAAGCCAAGATGCGCGTAAGTATTTTGTAATCAGTACTTAGGAGGGCAATTGGTCTGTAGTTTAGTGGGTTCGACGTGCCCCCCCTTTCGTGATGCTGAAGATGAAGGTCTCAACAAAAGTTGCTGGTGTGACCCCCCCCTTCCATACAGTCGTTGTACATGCGCGTCAAAATGGGCACCAGAAGTGGACACTGATCCTTGTACCAGTCGTTGGCCAGGTCATCTGGGCCACATGCTTTCCCTGTTTAACTCGCTTTGATGGCAGCTGCAACCTCGGCTTCTATAATCTCGTCATCTATCGCGCTTAAATCTTCCTTTTTCCATGTGTCACTTAGTCTGCCCACATGAGTCGGCCAAGCTGTTGGCCTTATCGTGCTCCTTCCTCATCGTACCCTGCACCCCCTGAATCAGTGTCGGTATCGCGTTGTCCCCGTACTTGGTGCAGATGTGTTTGAAGAAGTAGCGCGTCGTTTTTTGGGAATGCAAGGCATTCTGCGCTATTAGTGTTCGTTGTCTCAGCACACGTCTCTCTTCTTGTACGTGTTGTAGTGTATCTAGTAGCTCAGCCCTACGCTTAGGATCTTCATTTGTTGAATATCCACATTGCTCCAATTTCACCTTTATTCTCTGTATCCGCTGCCGAAATCCCTTGTTCATTCTGGACCTCGCCTGCTGCTTAAGCGCCATCATCTCCGTCTTGATGTCGGTCTTACATATGTCCCACATCTTCGCTGTCTGCTCTGCCGGACAGTCCTCCAGTCTCTACCCAAGCTTTTACAACCTCTGTTCCAGAAGACTAGTCGTCGCCGCCTTCACATAGTTTGGTGGCGGAAACAGTTTGCCCCGCTTTCGCACCCTGACCGCTCCCGCTGGGGCGTGTATCTCAAGCAAAACGGCCCGATGGTCCGCCTTGCAAGGCGATTCCTCCGTCGTCACCCCTCGAGGCAGTCGTTTTGAAGTCGCCCCTAAGTACCACCGATCGAGCATTGAGGTACAAATGGATCCGTCCGCCCCCGTATGTCGATACGTGTGATGGTCATTCGCATACCCTCCAATTTTTCGTTCTGTCCGCCCTGCTGGCATATTGTAATAACCAGCGTCAAACAGACCTGTCTTCTCGATAGAAAGCTCTAGCTCACGTGCCCCCACATAATCTCTGGTGTTACTTCCCACCCTGTCTATGTCACCCTTGATCACGTAGTTAAAGTCACTTCCTACGATCACCTCAGCACCTGCGGGTAGCTTAAGCTGTTGCATCTGCTGTAGAAATGTGATTCGCACTGCTGGCTGTGATGGTACGTACATATTAATAAATACAAACTTTTCCCCAGTAATCATGCCAGTCACCATCATGACGTGCTCATTCCATTCATGTTCATTCCACGCCTTGACCTTCTGTAATGCTCCATACGGGTTCACCAAAATGGAGACACCCGCTCTTCTGTCCTCGCCTGACGACCAGAATGACAGCTTGTCCGCATGTGTGTGCTTGAATCCCCATATCGCAGCGTACTGCTCTCTTACCGTCTCATGCTCCACCGGTTCAAGTGAGATTCCTGCATAAATATTACGTCCCACTGTCCTCTCGTGTGCTGCTCCTTCAGGCCCTGCAACTTGGTACTCAGACTCTTTAGGTGAGTCGCCAGTCCTCTTATATTCGTCGTTGTCAGGCCTATCGTCCTGTCAAGCTTGTGTTGCCGCTCCTTGTGCACTCTCTTCACCTCTGTTTTCTTTCGTCGTTCCCTCCTTTCACATCTTCTGTGTTGCAAGAATTCTTTTCTCCGCTCGTTTTCTGCCTCGTACTTCGATATTCTCCTCAAGTAGGAGCATAAGGTGTTCTCGGCTCTTCTCCTCAACCTCGTTCCGCTCTTCCTCCTCTCGTCGCCCTGTTTACTTAACATCAACACCGACTTGAACCCCATGGCCCTCTCCTGGACGCAGCAATCCTTCTTCCTCTCTCTGATGTCCGTGACTGGGGAGCTGGCTGTCCAACCCTCGGGCCTCAGTTTCGTGTTCCTGTTTGCTCTCTGGTCGCTCTGCTGGTCTCTGTCCTTCCAATGGGTCAAAAGTCTTGTTATCCAGCTCATCGCTTGACAATCCCTGCAAGGGCCCTTCCGTCTGTAATGACTCTTCCTTGATGTAGACGGTTGGTTCCTCTTCTGCTATAGTGTGAATTGATCCTGGGATTGGTCGACCCCAAGCTCAGTGGCGGTTCCGCTCCCTCCTGTGTGGGAACTTTAACGTCGTCATCGCTGTCTGGTTTCTTCCTCTCGCTCCCCCCCTCCTTCCTGGTCGCCTTCTCCGCTCTTCTCATGGCCTCGAGTTCTCTAGCTGCTGCCCTCGTCGTCTTCATTGTGTCGTATGGTTGTGAGTCCGTCGCCGTTCCCCCGTGCTCGATCTGAATCTCATTGCGTCGCTTCACCAGCTGCTGTATGTCCTCTGTGTATTGCGTGTATCTGGCTTGTTCGTACGCCACCGCTTGGAAATGATTGCTAGTGCCTTGCCACCGAAGAACCAGCATCGTCAGTAGCACTCCGGCTGACGTCAGATCGCTTAGCAGCTTCATGGCCGTTGTGGTCGGCATGGGTCGTACCGTTCCAGTCTCTATGACTTCTCCAGTGTCCAGCATTTCGTCCATGTAGCTGTATTCTTGCAACCGTGCTCTGCCGTCCTCTTGCACATCCAGTACCTACACGACCTCTCGTGCGTGAATGACCATCCCCTTTGTCCTGGCTAATAATGCTGCTGCAATTGAGGCTATGCAGAGGAAACTGGGTTTGAGAACTTCACTGCGACCTGAGGGAAAGAAGCCGACGGTTCTGTAGAGGATCCTCAACGTCCCGAAGTCCAGTTCGAGTCGAGGAAGGAGTTCGACGACGCTGTGAAAGGATTTGACATTGGAGAGAAGGTTTTCGTTGAATGGGAAGCTGAGCCACAATTCTCGGTTCGGTTGAATGGCCAAGTGTTCTGCGGCGAGGATGCTGACAGCGCCCTCGAGTCGAAAACGGAGACGATCGGGATGACTGTCGATTAAGTAGACACTACAGACGGAACAGCTTCTGAGGAGGGGACAGTTGGAGACTTTCCGCATGAACGACTCTATACGAACGAGGAACTCGATCCGATGGAGAAGTGTGCCTGTAACGGGGCTACGTTGGCCGGCGCCGTTGCCTGGAAAGGGGCTTGTGAAAGGGGGAGACTAATGTTCTCTGGTGTGCAGAGTGAGTAATGGGGTGAAGGTAGGACAAGCCAACTGTAACCTAAACAAAAATATAAAGACTTATTGACTTACCAGGAAAATTCACGACTGACCAAATGATTCCGGGCGGCAGGCATAGCCTCGCCGCCGTTTTCACCTTACCATGAAGCACAGCTCATCCGAGGCGAGCGCCATAGCGCACAACCCTCTCTTGGACCTCGCTTTTCACCCCTTCCGACTCCTGCACAATTTTCAAGCCAAGGTCACCGTGGTCTGCATTCTGACCTCAGTCCGGCCATCCACGCCCGGATTAGTTGTGCCTGACCGCTGGCTTGTCCCTGGTTGCTTCCTCATGACAGTCATCATTCCACTGAATGAGCTCCGACCCGGGCCCACACTCTCAAACCCAGTTAAGCCCGCCAGGCGCCCTGATTCGGGCCAGCCCGTATGGCCTGAGACTGTGCGCACTACTCATCCTCTTCCAGTTGCTCAACGAGGAGAACGCAAGCCATCCGCAAAAATGAGGAGGATGAAAGAAACTAATTGATTTGATGAAGAACGGCATGTGTAAACAGCCCAAGAAAAGTAAGTTTCAGAAAAAAATGTTGGTGGAGGAAAGAAGGTGTTCGTGGAGAAGCGCTCCTGTCATTATTGCGGCAAAAAGGGTCATCTACAAGCTATCTTGCAAGTTTTTCTTGGCTGATCTAAAGAAAGAGCTGAAGCAGATAGATATATGATGATGATGACAGTGAAGTAGGAAAAACACAAAGGTACGGAAAGAAGAAAAATTCGGGCACGGTGGGGTTGATGAGATAGACGCTAGGCAATTCCCAATCAAAACGTATCGGGATTCACGCTGGTGTAGATCGCCTAATCCATGCAGCTTCCACAAATGCATTTCCCCAGAAATGAATGCTAGACACCGGGACTGGTTGTCACGTCTGTACAACTGCGGAAGCATTTGACTACCTAGAGGAGGACGATGAAATGTCGTTCCTCATTAGAAAGGTGCCAGATGGCGTAGGTCGTGTGTGGCTGTGGACAATGAATAGCCTTAACATCGATGATGATGCCATGAGTTTGGAATTTGAAAGACATATTGTTTTCACCATATGGCCCCACAAATTTAATATCGCTAGAGTGTCAGGAGCAAGACTCCGGCTGACACCCCAGATGGTTGGGTGACGTATTTTACACATTCAAGACGTGTAGCAGAACGTTTAGTGATCAAGAAGAGACGAGGGCGCTACTGGTTTAACACGTAGCTCTGTGCATCAGTGGGAGCAGTGGTTCTGGTCACTGGAATTGTATTAAGTGATGTTTGTGGCACATGCGATTCTCACACCAAAATGTTGTGGCGATGAAAACGATGGTTGACACGAGAATGGTGGAAGCACTCTGCGGAGTGACGCGGCGAGTGATAGTGCAGAAGGTATCGTTGGTATAGGGTTCCGCCCCGTTAGCGGATGTTCTCCACCGAGTAAAAATTGACATTTCAATGTTCAATCAGTTTTCCTGTGCACAAATCTAGAATTCGATACCCGAGAGTTGTCTTAGCGTAACCAAGAAATATTCCTGGGTCTGCTCGCATGCCCAATTAATCGCTTTGTTTTAGCTTCGGGATGTGATGGAACACCACCGATCCACACCCAGGCATATCTCGTACATCTGGCTTCACCTCATACAGCTTCTCAAACGCAGTCATACCCTTGCGTGTCTTGGTCGCACTCATATTGTCAATTTCGACCACATATCCAATCAATTCACCCCATTAACATGAGGAAAGGTCGGCTGCCTCAATTGTTGCTCTCACTTTGTTCAGGAGAACCCCATTTAGCTTCTCCATCGAACCGTTTTCTTCGGACGTGTATGAATTAGTTGTCAACAGTTGAACTCCAAGGTCAATTAGGAACTTGGTGAGAGCATTATTAACGAAATATATTCCTTGGTCACACGAAAACACTCTCATCAGATGCTCCTTTCCAAGTTCGAGCATCGAGTCCATTACATTTGCGGACGCTTCTCCTTTCGATTTCAGCAGATAGCACCACTCAAATCGTGACGCCTCATTTTGAATCGGTTGAAAATAAAGGTTGTTTCCCGGCGTGAGCAGTGCTCACTGAGCACTCCCACGAAACAATCGTCAGACATCATCAAACGAGCATAGCAATCGTTTTGCCGCTTTCCTTCATGTCGTTTGATGTCATTCAACGTTGCATAGCACGTTGACATGCTATGCATCAAAAAGGGTTTTTAAAATATGCCAATGTTAGTTCCTCCATTTTAACACTTGGTTTAGATTAGGAGGGTTGTCCTCACGATGGAACATCCGAACGACATTCCTGTGAGTTCCTTCCACAGACGTCAAAATAATCTAGGCCCTATCAGCGTTCGGGAGGGTCGTGTCCATGTTTTCCAACTCCTGCATGTAGCCCTCACGACTTTCCAAAAACTTGTTCATGTTTCTACTTTTTCATATCTTGCGACACACCATTTAGCAAGGATATGAATACTATTGGAGTAGTCAATATTGGTCTTGTCACAAACAAACGCTGCCCACAAGTCGTTTGCCTGCGCCAACTTGCATATTTTTTTCACATCCTTGGACAATAAGCCAGACAGTAACGTATCGCGAGCGACCAAATTACGCTCTTCAAACACGCGGTTCCGCTCAGGATTTTGAGGGTCGAATTCTTCATCCCCAGTGAGGACTGCCCAGCAATCACGTTGGCGAATATATGATTCCTATTGCACTCGATAGACATCAAATCCACCTTCGTCATCGTACCTGGGAGTTTTGCCACCTCCAACAATCTTCTTCACAGCAGGTTGATGACATTGTCGCCACAGTGAAAGTGCTTGGCCAAAAAGGGTATACTACCTCCATTCGGAAATAAACGGCGTTTCAAAAACAGATCACGCATATCTCGGGCTCGTTGTGAAACGGCAATAGTAATTATGCAAGACAAGGAAGAATGAAGATAAAATCATCGAATAAGACGGGTGCGAGAAGGCGAGAGCTGAAAACATGCTTCTGCTGCCTTGATCAGTTCAGGTAACCCATATCAGAACGGATGTGAACCGATTGTGGAGGCGCGTTCGCGGCAAGTATGTCAAAGTAGAGCTGTGAGCCACGTGGCAGCTCGATCGGGATCCGTCCAAAGCGCAATCGGTGGTCCTTCCTGAAGTGAGTTAGGCGATCAACGCAGAACTGCATGCGCGCAATCTTGTGCGTGTCGGTGAGCAATGGCCATGTCCGCATGAACGTGCGTGCGTCGCAGACAGCCCTCCTTCAGCAGCTGTTGAATGCGATAGCAGCTCGTGTCCGTGGCGAGCTGGAGCGGCAGCTGGTTCTTGCGGTCAGTCACGGGGACTTCGGAGATGCGTCGACAAATGAATTGCGAATGCAGACGTAGCTTGGAAGTCGTGATGAGGGGTAGGAAGGAAATCCGAAAGTGAGTTCCATTGAGTTAAGTGTCTTGGTCTACCTGCCTCTCCTACATATGCAATGTCCTGACAGTTCCCTCTTGAATCATCGGTTGCACGGCCAAACGATTTGAGGCGCGGCCGAACGATGCACATCATAGGATCATAATCAGTTAAAGTTTTCGTCCAATCATGATCCAGTATTTGGGGTAGTCCAGCCAATCACCTCGCAGCACTCGTGCCTCATCGCCAATCAACCAATATACCGCGTGCCCCAGGTTACATCAATAGCTGTATGCACGCGCCACGGTAGGGATCCAGACAGAGAGACTGCGAAGTGTCAATCGCAACACCCCCACTCAATTCGAAGTTTCGACAAGCTTCTGTTCGGTGATGAGCACCAACGTCTTCTTAGGCACCAAGGAGACGACCTCGCCCTTGGGCGCTACCTCCGATGCACCAGTACTCTCGTTGTTCCCGGCGTCCACGCACATGTCTACCCCGTAGTTATTCACCTCGCCGTTAGTAAATTTTCCAAAGTCGACACGACGCGATCACTCGGGCCGGTCTCGACCAGCTTCCTCCTCAATTCTTTCGAGTCACAGAGGTTCACTAATTCGTCTTACCTCGTCGCCCTTCTCCTTTGTCGCCGCAGCGACATAGTCCATGTCCGTCCGGACCGCTCTCTTCCCTCCTTCTCGCGACACCTTCATGTCCGTCACATCCTCCATTTCGTTTTTGCCCCCTACCTCGTTCATTACGACGGTCGGGGTAGCGAACACCTCTGCACTTTCTGCATTCCGTTATCATACGACCGCTTCCTCAAACACGATAACCGTACTCTTCGCAACTTTACTTTTACGGTTGTCCACCTAGCCATCCACTTGCTTCGAGAAAGTAGTGGCTCTCCCCTCTTCTTCCTCATGCACCCGTCATTGACGAGACACCAGGTTGTTGGACGCAGACGTCGCATCGAAGAATCACACTCGCTCCGAACGTGACCCATCTGTCGACACCGACGACATTCTATCAACTGTCGTCTGCACGTGGCACGTCCGTGTCCCTTGAAGTCCCACCACACGCAGACGGGTATTCCTGCCTGGGTTCGACTGTCGGCCTCCATGGAAATACCACGGAACTGTCGACCGTTCCCTCGCGGAGATAATTCCCTCATCGACTGAGCAACGATTGACATCGCGTTCACTATCGGCGCACGGTTGCGTGGAGACCTGGGAGCCATCCATTGGGCTTGGGATTGACGCTCTTGCCACCGCTGTTGTTGCACAAGGAAGTCCTGGAATTGCTGGGCTAGCGCGTCTACTGAAGCCAACAAGGGAGACCCCTTTCGCTTCGACTGGGCCTCATCTGAAAATGCATCGTCCTTCTCGATCGGCCTATGCATGTTCTTGAACATGAGCCATTCGGTCGCCTCCGGATTGTCGGTGGCCGGGCACGAATCCAAGGTGGCTTGCATACGCTTATTCCTCAACCATCGCCTGACCGATTGATATCGCATCTGTGGGTTCGAATAATCCAGCGACTCGCATAACTAGTCCGTGGCACGGTTGCCCCATTCCTCCACAGATCCCTTCTTTTCACGCTTCGTGGTCTACAACCGTTCCCAGAGCTGATCCGATGTCTGGTTCAGGAACTGATTATGGAATCGGATCCTTAAGGCGTCGAACGCCCTGATACTCGAGTTGCCCCACCATTGGTCAGCTTCTCGTCCTTTGACCTTCTGATGGAAGATCAGCAACCGTGACTTGCCCGGAGGACCATCCGTGTGGGACACGAACAATTCCTTGGAATCTCTCGCCATCTCAACCGTCACTGAGTCCGAGCAAAGCAAGGGCAGCACCTCCACCTTGTGGGCCCCCAACTTGAACCGCTCGAGCTCACTCAAACTAGGAGCGGCATAGTTTTGAGCGCCTTCCGGTACGCTGCAGGCTGCTTACAACTCGGTGTATCCTGGATCGCCCCCTGAGTCGTCGTTCGGTTCACTTGAGGCGACGATCGTACCTTCGTCACGCTCTTAGAGCCGCTGCTCGATGTTTGCCCACTGACGCGCCGCACTCACTTCGACCTCGACTTCGGCCTCTGGCTTGGTCTCCGTCTCATTCGCATCCTCAGCCGCGTAACCTGACGCCGCACTGTCATCCGGCGCGTCTTGTAGGGGCAGCCTACACACCACATGCTTCACGACGACCTCGGCTTTGGCCTCGGCCTCTCCTTCCTCTGGGCCCTTATACTCATCCTTTTCCACGTCCGCCCAGAAGTCCCCCAGCATCTCTTCATGCAGTGCCCCACGGCCAGCCGAAGTAGATGCCAACGCCGCTGGATTTCGCCTCTGGCGAACGCCCGATCACTCGCTGAACTGCACCTGTCGCTGTGATACCTGGTCCTACTCTTGGGTCCCACGCAGCCATTCGCCCGAAATCAGCCGCTCCACTTCGGACCGTACTAATACGGCGTATTCTGTGGGCGAAGGCAAGTGAATTGTATGCAATGGCATTACTGGTACACCGGTACATATCGGTGGCCGCTTGGCTGGCCTGTCGACAACAAGCCATCCGTTCAGAGTTTCCCCTCCTCACTCCGTCTTTAGACGAACAAGCAGCAAGAAGACCAAGAAAGACCCGCCTCTCCTCGCCCCTTATCGGGTTGAGCGCATGGCCATTGCATAAGCTTCATTAATGTAACTAAACGATTGATACCCAAAGACAGTGGAAACGTCCGTTCTTCCTGCTTACCTTCGCATACGTCTTCACGGCGTACACCTTCACCCTCACTACCGACATGGTCCTCGCCAAGCATCGCCATCTCCACTAACTGTTCACCAATTTCCGTTCACTCCAGTTGCCGACACCGCAACGATCCAATTCACCGCTTCAGTGCTTCACCTTGTCCTCCGGGAGGCACTTCTTCCATTTATCCGCGCAATGCCGGAGCGCCTCGACAATCACGATCAAGCCGATCTGCCAGTCCGACGCGTCTCCTCCAGTGTGCACTTTCCCTTAACCTTCAGCGCGTCCCGCGCGGCTTAATATGCGCTGTGGGCGAAGATCTTCGACCGTAGACCCTTTTCTCGCAGCTCAACACTGTACTCGAGCTCCTTCACGAGGAAGGCTGTATCCTATATCTCCACTACGTGTCGCGAGTCGCCTTGGTTAGGGACGTACAAGCATCGTATCGAACACACGGGTGGTGTGGTCCACTCAGTTGAGGTGATCCACCCAAGTGTCGTAGAACACACTAAGTACGTAGATGTACTATGTACGCGTGGCGTACTTGGCAACCAGAGTCGTCTCGTACTTACTGAGGCCAAAATCGTACTTAAACCAGTAGACCAAATGAGGGTCACTCATTTGCTAGCAGGTCAGTGTAGACAGGAGTTCAGGATGCAGATAGTTGCCAGTTAGAACCACAGAAGTGTTGATAATATAATCAGTATAACACTAACCGGGAAGTTTGCAGGTCTTTGGTACTCGGTACTATAGACAGCAGGAAGACAGGGCCTTCAGCGACTTACAACAGAGACGCCAGGCGTCTGTTGTTGTGACGGACCACATCCAAGCTACATATGTAGATAGAGTTATATAGGTTGATATACAAAGTAGGTACAATGGCACGCGGGTAGCGCGTGCCGCGTTGTCATCCTCTGATTGGCTGAAACTGTGAACATTACAGTCAATCAGGAGATGGACTGCACTTGAGTGGTTCACAAGAGTCTGGGACTCCCTCCCGACTCGAACCTAACATAAACAGAGTTGAATTTACCCCGAACCTATCACTTGGGTTCATTATTGCGAAGCTTCCTCTAACAATATTAGTGTAAGCCAGTAACGGTAGCTCTAGCCCCGTTACAGTTGTGGCTACCGCGGTAACGCTTACTCCGAGGATAAGGTGCGTGTGACCCCCGTCACAGTGCCTCCGGTCATGAGGGTGCGGTGCTAGCAGGGACTAAAATCGCTTATCGAATATGATGAGTACGATAAGCAGCTAGAAGAAAGGCTGTACCCTCTAGACGAAGTTGAACTTAGGCGCCGCGTCAAGAAGAATGCAGAGGCACAGAAGGAGCCTTCGATGGGCGATATGGAGGGGGAGGGGGGGGGGGGGGCTTCC
>JAHWLE010000034.1:24945-51237 GCA_024679135.1 Phytophthora foliorum
TTAAGGATTATCGTCACCGGCGTACTAGAAAGAATCGTTCGCTGACACGCTTGAGAACTCCACCGAGGCGAAACGAGCAAACTAAGATTTCAAGGAGGGAGAGAGCTGCCGAGTCCCGAGGGTCACGGGTTCGAGGAAGGCGGTTCTCAAAGAAGTCGAGCACAGTATCGTGAACGCCTCAACGGACAACGACGTATCCAAGGCTAATATGAGGCGGGTGAACGCCTTTATCGTCCAGGGTGTATAGCGCACGCGCGCCAGAAGACTCGGCCGATCAGGGAGATTAAACTTCGCCTTTCGGAAAGCCCAATGGGGTCAGACCACTTCCGGAAGCACTAGTCTTCCGAAAGGTGGCTTGGCGTGTGACCTTGTGTAATTCCTATAGGTGTCGTTGGTCTGCGGAAGACCGGACTCCACCTGATGAGTTGTTCCTATACAATCAAAATGAATACAAGAATACACAGTGCGTACGTTCACTTCCGGACGCAGTCAGTACAGCTGAGGTTAGACCACTAGCAAAGTCTTCCCAGATGACCAATAATACAGAGAGTTATACACAATATACAGCTGCTACTTATTCTTTTGGACCCTTGAGCAGTGGGTTCGTACGCCAGTCTATTTGTGTTTCACCTGGAACACTGGTCAATTCCAGATGCACCCTTGACGCGCACCACTTCCAGAAGGCGGATTTATAACTCCTTCCGGAGGATAACTTTCAGACGTATCCAAAAGGAAAACTACTTTCGGATCACTCAATATACAGTCCTATCACACACCAGTCTATTCGATCAAATTCCGGGGGGTGACTATTAACAACCTCCTGAAACGGCAATTACTATGAAATGGGGGGTCTGAAGGACACACTCCCAACTGGAATATGAAATAGGACAGATCACGTACGAGTGCGCGTCACCCGGTCACCGCCTAATTTGGTCTTGAGCCTTTCGGAGAGTTCCACAACGGTCTTCGCGGTCACGACGCGTCCAAACGCAGGCTGGGAAGACAACCCGGGTCCCGGGAAATCACGGCGGCTTATCCGGCGTTGTCCCAGCGTGCTTCCAAGCCAACTATAAGGGCCCTGGAAACACTTGCGCCCTTGGTGGAAAAACGAACTCTCTGTTATTTTAAGGCTTTGCTAGAAGTCTTCTGTTGAACCCTCTGCTGGAAGTCTTTACATACGCACATTTGTCTTGGTTTCACTATGGGGTTCCTTGGCGTAATCAGCATCCGGAAGGCTGACACATCCTTGTCGCAAGCCGACTCTTCGTGCATAACCGATCCGGCTGGTCATCTTGGTCGGTCGTTAATATATTGGGCTTTGTATACTGGAATCTTGGAAGGGTCTTGGTGGGTACAAATCAGGAACGTCTGGTCGGCATCTGCATCCGGAACGTCTTGGTCATCCGGAAGTTACATCTGGAAGTTGCTTTCGGAAGTCAAACATGACTTCCGGAAGTAACTCGATATCTGGGGGTCTTCTGGAAGTCACTCGGTCTCAGTATGTTGTGGGAACTTGTACGGGTTCACCGTCCGTCCTTGTTTCCCCCTGTTGCGCGAACTTCTGGACCAATCATCTCTGCGAATACTTTAACGGGAAAAGGGAGACGACGCCCAGACATTTTTTTGCGTCCAGTCGCCACGTGTCAACCGCCCCTCTCGTCATAAGCTTTCATAGAGGAATTTGCTTCCCTCCGAGCTGACAGGTTGTGATGAGATCACACGTGCCCAAATTGACCAAGATATCCGGACGGAAATTCCATCCGGACGGCGGATTGGTCCTTCAACTGGCGGAGGTCGCTTCCTTTCTTCGCCCACGTCCCGGATCATCCAATCCCATCATTTCCAAAAGTCTTCCGTTTCCAATATTCCACATCACAACTTCTCATTGTCATCACTCTTCCAAATTTCACCACTTATCACACACTCGATACTCGCTCCAATTCCATAGCAATATAATCACACATTTTCCAAAAGTCCATCCATCCGATCCATCCAAAAGAATGATATCCGGAAGGTCTAGGCTCTTGGATGGTCATCACCTACCTGCATCGTTTGGAAGCGAGCTCTTGCGCGTGCACCTTGGTTAAATTCATAGAGTAGTGCACCACAGCTCAGTTGCGACACAGGTATCCACTCGGTTTCATCGTAACCTTTCCACTTGACCAAATACTCCCGGCACCGTTTGGAAGTACGAGTACGTTTGGACCATCGTAAGTCCAAACTCTTTTCAACTTCGTACTCGCCCCTTCCAGAATCTGGTTCCCAGCTGTCTTCCGGAAGTAGTGCAGCATCAAAGTCGTCACCTTCATCCACATCCACTTCCACATTCGGGCGTTTCGAAAACAAGGCTCGTGGTTTCAGACGGCTGATGTGCACCCAAGGGTTAACGCGATATCCGGTGTCCTCAATCTTGAGCTTCACCTGAAATCGTCATGCACTTCCTCAATCCGAAAGGAGCCATGCCACATATGAGCCAATTTTTGGCTCAGTCCGGGTTGAACTTTCGGAATGTACAGCCACACCAGGTCGCCCACGTCGAATCCAGACTTCAGTCTTTCGGAAAGCTCTTTCCATTTCTGGGTTTGTGCATCCGAACGGTGACGTTTAGCTTTCTTCTGGAGATCTTCCGCACATGCTTTCGCATAGCTGTAGTCTCGTTGAAACTTCCGTCTCCACTCGTAAGCTGTTCTTTCCTGAACACTTGATGGCTTCGGACCCAACATTGCAGATAGCGTACCTTGAGCATCCCATCCGTGAACCAAGTAGAATGGCGTGTCCAAACGAGTTGCGTCGAATGAGGTATTCAGAGCGAACATGAGTCTTTCGTAATGATCGTCCCGACCGCTCTGATCCGCTTCCGAAATGTACTCTCGGATGCTCCTGACAACCGTCTGGACGGATCGTTCTTGTTGGCCATTTGTCTGAGGACGATGTGCCAGCGTGGCCCGCTGTCGACGTCCCAAACGTTCCCGGAAGCGGGTGAACACCTCGCTCATAAACATTGGGTCTTGATCGTGGCGTAACATTGAACTTGCTCCAAACCTCCGGAAGACGCACTCTTCGTAAGCTCCCGATACGTCTGGAGCCGTCGTCGAACTCATAGGTTTGCACATGGCGAATCCGGAAAACGTATCTTGGAACAAGAGTAGAAATGTGTTCCCACGTTCAGACTTCGGCATGTGCGTCACAAAGTCCATCGAAACGACTTCAAAAGGTCTTCTCGGTTCGATGTTTGAGGTCGTCCCTTGCCGCTGGCACAGTCAACGCATTCCTTCACACAGCGTTCCACGTCCGCACACATCCCAGGCCGATAGAATTCCGAACGCAACTTCTCGTGCGTCCGGATGATGACTTGGTGTCCGCCCTGATAGTCCTTATGTGCATAATGCAACATATCCGGATGGAGTGACTTCGGAACGACCAATCTTGGTTCATCCACAAAGTCTCTCGGGTGGTCTCGGGTGGAGCGCGCAAGTCGGTACAGCACATCTCGCGTGTCAAGCGCAAACAAGTCAGCAACTTCGGCAATCTTCCGGAGGCGTCTGGGCGAGAATCTCTCAAATTCACCCTTCAGGAAGTCTTTGATCTCAGACAAGTACTCGTCTTCTTCCTGATGCACCCTGATGCGACGCCATCTCTCCGCTTGGAATTCCAGAGGTCCCATTGGTGGTCCATCCTGGTTCGATGGCCCGATCTCGTCATGGCGGCCATCACTCTGGCGTCTGTCGACAACGGGGCTGAATCAGAATCAGGAAGTATTACTTCCTCCTGCACGTTCGCCACGTCCGGACTTCCGGGCACCACTGGGCTAGAACTGTCATCGCCATCTGGAGTGTCCGTCTTCGTGACCTTCTCAGGTATTTTAGACACTACTTCCAGATGTCGGAGTCAATCTTCGTCCTCGACTTTCCATGACTCGCCCAGAAGCAACGTCTTGGACGTCAAGTAATCGGCGGCTTGATTGTACTCCCTCTTGAGATGTGCCAGTCTTACCGTCCGGAACTTCGCTTTCAGAACGTTGGCCTCCGCGAGATGCTTTTGCAGGTGGGGCTGATTGCAATTGATCAGTCCTTGCATTTGCTGAATGACAATCCGGTAGTCACCGACCACGAATAGATCTTCGACTCGACGTTCGGAAGCCATCGTCATACCCTTCAGAAGTCCGTAGTACTCAGCGTCATTCACAGTAACATCTTTCAGAATGTAGCCATGCACTTCCAGAACGGTCCCACCGGGCACCTTCCAAAGGATGCACCCGCAACTTCCTTGACGAGTCGACGTCTTGGCAGCTCCATCGAAACTGAGAACAATCCCATCGTAATCAGCTTCCAACATCTCAGCACTCACCACAGGCAGCAGACGGATCTCTCCCTTCGCCGGAATCAGTGACTCAGCAACTTCATCCAAATGTTCGCGCGGAGTAATCCCAGCGCCCATGATAGCAGCCAGACCGTCCTCGTCCCGTTGGACCTTCCGAATTTCCATGTTCCATCCGGACAACGTAAGTCCCCACGGGACGCATCTTCCATCGGCGGATTTGGAAGTGATGACCCACTACAGAACGGAGTACCTCGTGTAGATGATTAACGGATAATGTTCAATGATCGTCCGGAACACCTGAAGCACCCTCATGATAGCGATCACTTCCTTCTCGGCGACATGACACCTCACTTCGGAATCGTTCAGGACGCGACCTGTATACCTGACCGGATGTATAATCCCATCATATTCCTGCCCGAGGACTGCACAGGCAGCCCACTGATGCGGGATGATGACAAATGGTCGGGAGCGATCCGGATGACGTAGCAACGGAGTCGAGACGATCTTTCGCGTCAGGATTCCAAAGGCCTCCTTAGCTCTTGACAGATTACGTCCTGAACGCACTTGGCCATCCGAAAATTCATACAGAACCGCAGCTACCACTGGAAAGTCTTCAATAAACTTGTGATAGTAATTGAGACTTCCAAGGAATGATTGCACTCCTTTCAGTGTGCTTGGGAACGGCAAGTCTTGGACGCCTTTCGCAATCTTGGGTGTCGCCCGGATGCCTTCAGCACTGATCTCATGTGACAGGTACGGGATTGACTTCTTTCCGAACTCACTTTTTGGGAGGCTCACGGAAATATTCCAGTACCTCAACCTGAAAAGGAGTGCGTTCAGATCATCACAAAGTTGATCCCAAGTTTCAGCTCCATGTGCGATATCGTCGATGTATGAACTGCGTCCCAAGATGGGACCCATCTGAGACGGAGCCGGAATGTTCCTTTTGAACACGGTCATGTACTCAGTCAACGCTGGGACTTCTGGATTAGTGTCCCCATCCGGAAGATTGCTTTCCGGACGGGTCAACTTCAGGAAGTCCAAGACATCCTGATCCACTTTAGCCTCTTCATCCGGAGGTAGCCGGACGAATCTCCACAGGCAGGTGTTAATTACCGCCTGATACACCAGAGCCGCATTCTTGAGCCCAAACGGCATTCGCACCCATTGGAAGTGTCCAAACGGACATACAAAAGCCGAAATCAACTTGGCACGCTCTGACATTCGGACCGCCCAGAATCCACTGGTCTTATCCAAATTCATGAACCACATTGCGTTCTCAAACCCCATCAGTGGATCGTCAATCAGCGGTAACGGGTAGTTCGAAAGTTCGATAAACCCGTTGACAATCCGGTAGTCAATACACATCCGGATATCTACACCGTTCTTCTTCAGGACGATAACGATCGGGGAGGCCCACGGAGATTCGGAAGGTTCGATCAATCCGGTTTCCAAACGTTTCTTGAGTAACTCATAGACCTTGATAGTCAAATGGGGTGCAATGGATCGGGCTCGTTGTGCGACCGGCTTGGCTGTCCCGACGTCCAGATCACAAATCACTCCTCTAGCCGGAGCGGGAGCAGCATTATTGTCACCCAGAAATATAGAGCGATGATACTTCAGGATTGACCGAAGCTTCTGCTCTTCCAGAGGTGACGTCACTTCCGGATCACCCACATCAGCCTCATCAATATCACATGTCCGGCTCAAATCTTGGAGTTCCGGAAGCACCGCAAGCTGATCGCTCAATTGGGCCAGTAAGTCGCTGTCTTCATGGATGTACACTGCGGGTTCCAAATCCAGCTCTTCCGCATTCAAACGCATGCACCTGGCGTACTCAGCTTCCAACTTTTGGATCGGGGTACAAGGCGTGGCCTGAGTCGGTAGATCTCAGAGTTCTTCTGCTCCCGACAGGTCATCTGGAAGAGCGTCCACTTTATCAGCAACTTCATCTGGATACTCGTCATTCAGACTAATCGAATCAAAGAATTCATCTCCGCCCGAATCCATATCGTCAGTTGGAACTCCTTCGTTTTCCGAACGTTCTTCGGACCTTGGTGTGACTTCCGATGCCTTTGGATGAGAACCATCGCCAATGTCTTCTGGAAGTGGTATCACTTCAGACTCCGGACCCTCATCGGGCTCCACCTTGTCCTCCACCTTGTCCTCCACAACGACCTTATCTGGAGGGTTTTTCTCGACTTCCTGACGCAAGACTTGAGGAGGCTCTTGGAGTTGCACCATATGAACCTGATCACTTCCGGAAGGCGATCGAACCAGCAACTTGGTCGGCCATGAGTACTCAGACTTCTGGACGCAAGGAGGTTCGGCGTCCCTCACCATCTGATCAAATCGTTCAGAACGTAAACGCATTTGGCTTGACTTGGTATTATCATAGATGAGAGTCTGCCACTCCTGGTACCTTCGGATACCCGGGCGGACAAAACGTCCTGCCCTCGGGAAGAATCCAAACGCAATGATCCGGGCGACCGGCGTCCGGGTGTCAATGCTAAGACACCTTCCAGAAATATTCACCACTTTGACAGCCACAGCCCACGATTTGGTAGCGTAGATGATCTGGGTTACCTATCGGTCTCCCCGACCGGCCCACACTACATCACGTTGTGGATTGCTTTTTCCGTAATGTATCCGGACGATAGCATGTTCACCCGGACGCAGGAACAACTCTTCACGCGGTCCATCTGAAAGGGGGTTACCACTTTCCGGAGTCACGGTCATGCATTGATGTTTGTTCTGTTTTTGGAGTCTCAACTCTGGACCAACATACACTAGAAGACACATATCGGGGGGTTTCTTCAGCCCGTTGCATTCTGGATCCCCTTCCAGCGGGCTTAATGGTTTAACGGTTGTTCCCCTGGATCCACCTTTCCATCCAGAAGTTGCTTCCAGATGGAAGACGGCAGATCCTTTAGTGCTCCTTGACGTGCAAGATTCTTGATCGCTTAAAACGCCTTCCACTCTTCACACTTGGCTTCATCAAACTGGTTGCAAATCGCACACGGGCGAGTCCTGCAGAGATGCGTTGGATGTTCCATCCGATGGCACCGATCACATTCAATGTCCGACCAACAGTTCTCCGTCAGATATCAAAACTCCTTGCATTTGTCACAGAACTTGCATACATTCGGACTTCCAAAACGCTGCTGTCGACGATCCGAATGGAAATCAGAAGTCGGTGGTTGCCATCCGGAATTCTCCATCACACGAACCACTGCTTCCGAATTGTTATCCATACTTGGACTAGACGTGTTCGTGACATCCGCGGAAGGAGTTGTCAGCACGGAGGAAACCGGTTCTCGACTTGTCACTTCTTCCACATCTTCCGAAAAATGCACTTGTCTGTCGTGCTCTTCATCCAGTTCATCGTCCACTTGAAGCACATAGGCTCTTCCAGGACGTTTCGGCCGGAATCGGTCACGAGGGACATTGTCCGCACTGAAGTCTCTCTTCGGAGGGGGAGTGTCGTAGTCGTCGTCTTGATTCATTTCTTCATGCTGCTTCAGGAAGTACTCCAGATCTTTCAGACGACGCAGACGCTGTCCTTGCAGAGTCGTTCGGAGGCGAGAATCCAGAAGCTTCTTTGTGAACACTTTCAGATGGCGCTCCCGTTGCTTAGTCGATGCATCGAATTCGATTCCGGCTTTGTCGGCCACCTTGTTCAGACGATAGTAAAACTCCAGTGGAGTTTCCGTCTTCTTCTGGATCATCGTGTAATAACGATGTCTTTGCCTTGCAATTCATGTTACGGAACTCCTTCAGGAATTTCTTCCATTTCCGGCGCACGTTTGGAACCAAATTCGAACGCCAGTTCCGAACGGCAGCAGGTAACTTCAGCTTCATCTCATAGACCTTGCTTGACCTTATCCGACCAACCACCTTGAACACCAAAACTCTGGAATCGTTCGAACTACCGGATACGGGTAGCCAATGACGCCTCCACATTGAAATCTTCCAACGCGCTGGCGTTCACATACGGTCTGAACGTAAACAGAGATCTGCCTGGACCCGGTGTTGTGTGGACGTTCGGAACGATGTCTTCGAAAGAGCTGCTGTTCGAGCTGTCGAAGTCCGAGTCACTCTTGCTGGAGTCAGAACTGGCGTCAGAATCCGAAGGATCACCCGAATTACGAGATGGCTTCTTCACCCTCTTCTCCTTTCTGGAAGACGAACTCCTCTTGGACGAACCAGACGTTCCGGAAGTGTGCCGCTTGGCCGACTTTCCGGACGCGGTCGACTTGCTTCCAGACGACGACTCAGTTTTCCCAGTCGCAGACGTTTTACTTCCAGAAGCAGGTTCCGCTTTCGCATTCACAGCAGGCTCAGAAATCTTCACACCTTTTCCAACCGGACGCTTCAAGACCTTGTCAGCAGCAAATGCCTGCAAAGTAGCTTGCAGTTGTGTCGCAAAGATCTCGTCAGAACTCCTCACATCCGGCTTCTTGTGTGTCGTATCAACAGCATTTCCGGAAGCACTACTGCGTTCGGAACGTGCGCCTGCACGACCGGAAGCCGGGCTTACCATCGGAGTCGAAACAGCTTCTTGGGTCGAAACACTTCCGGAAGGCTGGGCGGATGTTGCACGGAGTTCACGCGCTTGGCCAGCCAGAAACTTCTGAAGGTTCTTCGCGGTTTCTCGTTCTTGTTCCCGGCCAACTCGTAAAGCTTGGAGTTCCTGTTGGAGCGCGGCGACCATGGCAGCGGATCGCTGTGCTTCATCTGTCTGATGGGCTTCCACTTGAGTCTGGTATTGTGCAAACAATGCTTCCGCACGTTCGAGTTCCAGACGTACTGCTTCCAAATGCGCTGCGTCCAGATTGTCCTCCACTTCGTGACTTCGGTAAACTTCCACCGGCGGCTGTACCGGTTCTTGCTTCGGAATAACATCCCTGAGCTTCTGTTCGACAATGTGATCCAACTTGGCTTCCAGACCGGCAGACATCATCTCGCAAAGGGATCCTTGCTGATATTCCATGCGCGCCATCGCTTCCTGAACTTGGTTCATTGTGTTAAGCGCGACTTGCGTGGATCCAGAAGTTACCGATTGGTGAGATCTTCCAGAACGACTCGAATCAGAGGACCTTTCGGAAGGCGGCCGACGTTTGGATGGTGCCGAATGTCTGCTATTGGAACGTCCACGCCGACGACGGGTATCTTCATCAGAATCCTCCGATTATGACTCGTCCCTGTTTCGGGTGGCCCTTCCGTAGGACACTTTAGACTTGTGTCTTCGAGCACTCTTCGAGCACTCTTCGGCTTGACTTCCGACATGACGATGTCTTCCTGAGTAACCGGTGCTGGGTTTCGTGGAATCACTTCGTGAGTGACATACATACCCATACCAGCTTCCGCCGGAACAGCTCCTCCTAGACTCTGAGCTGTCATTGCTCGTGGACCAAATGCTGAGAACGGCATATGCGCTCCTGCACCTCCGCCGATACTCCATCGGGAAGATCCGGACGAACTATCTCTGGAAGTTTGAGAACTGGAAGTAGCACTAGCCATCGACTCACTTGACCCTCCTGAAGTTCCAAACATGCTCGGAGTAGAATCCGATCCCATTTGTTCAGATACATTTTGGGCGGAGGATAAACTACTTCTGGACCACAGCACTTCCAGATTCCGAACAGCTAAAGAGGGCACCGACGGGAGCAACAACGGCGACGGGATCGATGAAGGAGGCGGTCGGGCAGCTACACGTTGAATACGTTTGGACGCGGCTTCCTCACTAGCGACTCCTCGCGGACTTCGCACCTTCCGATGCTCGGAGTAGAATCCGATCCCATTTGTTCAGATACATTTTGGGCGGAGGATAAACTACTTCTGGACCACAGCACTTCCAGATTCCGAACAGCTAAAGAGGGCACCGACGGGAGCAACAACGGCGACGGGATCGATGAAGGAGGCGGTCGGGCAGCTACACGTTGAATACGTTTGGACGCGGCTTCCTCACTAGCGACTCCTCGCGGACTTCGCACCTTCCGGAAGCCAGCTGCTTTCATATACCACACATACTCCGATCCCAACAGACTGATCTCATGATCCGTCGCAATTACCACTCCATGTGGAACTTCAGCAGCAACTTCCAGACGTAGTCGATCAGCGTCTCCAGGGACAGCTTCACTCAGCACTTTCAGAAGTTCTCGAGCCTGATTCACCACCTGTCTCCACTCGATCAGCTCCACCACAAGTAGTTGCAGCAATTCGCCCACCATTCGTCGGACGAGATCCGGATGCACTTTGTAGACTCACGTCCGGAACCAGCCAGGCACCAAATTGACAAACTCGAAACCGGCCTCGAAAAGGATGGTCTGTAAGATCGCAACACACTCCCGAGGTGTAAACATTCCAGGAGGAATCAAAGCGGCAGTCAGATCTCGGGCCGTTCCGAACGTGCGACGTCGTAACTGCATCTCAGCAATCCAGGCGTCCGCTTGAGTCGGCATCGACATCCGTTGTCTTAGATAATCCGAAGTAGTCAGACTAGCAACCACAAACGATTCGGAATTCAGACGCACTTGCGGCCAACCATACTTGACATCAGGAGGGACATTCCTTTCAGAAACATCACGTTCCCAACGTCAAACTTGATCTGCAACGTACGCTTTCGCCTAGGCCTCCGTCATCTGAACGTTGGCCGTCCCAGTCTCTACTTCTTGAACTTCAGGATGGTAGTCCTTCTGCGTAGCGACTTGATGGGGCTGCGCCGACACGACTTCTGGAAGTTCCATCTGCAATGGGACGTCCAGCTGCACAAGCAATGACATCTCCATGTCTTCAAGCACAGCATCTTATTGAACAGTTGACAACGGCCGCTCTTCCTTGATCGTCTGCGGTTGCTCTGAAGTCTTGACGTCATCCAGAATTTCCACTTCTTCTTCCAGCCGAAGAGAGTCCGAAACTCGATCTTCTGCCGGGGGCTCAATCTTCACGACGTCTCCCTCAGACGTCTCATCGGACTCTTCCGAGCCGGAATCATCTTCGTCGTCCGAACCGGATCCCGATCCAGACCACTCGGAGTCTTCTTCCCCATCTGAAAGCACCTCCACATCACCGTCCTGATTCGCTTGGTGCGCTTCCTGAACGGCGGATCCAGACGTGTCTTCTCCTTGAGCCGACGACCCCTTCGCTTCTTGGGCAGCCTTGCGCTTCGCAGCGTTTGCCTTCCGAGCGTTCCTGACGACCTCATCCAAAGTCGCCTGCTCCTCCGGAAGCGGCCCTTGCACTCGACGTGATGATCGGGACGCGTCGCCGCGTTCGGATCCCTCCACGTCCACGAGCCTCGACAAGCCAGGATATGGCGTGATTTCTCCACGGCAACGCTCTTTGATCAACCCTGTTGCATATCTTTTGCTTCGTAGCGTTCCATCAAATATACTTAATACAAACATACCATCCAATTTTCACCACTGTGTCGTTCTTGAGTCTCGCCTGTTATTTCGTAGTCAAAGCATTTACCCTGTCCGCTGAAAGTCGAGATAACCCATCCACGTGACCCATCAAGGTGCCAGGCTTGTGATGTACCTGAAACAGCAGATTCGACAAGTTCGTCGCCCACCATGCCAACTTCGCATTGGTCGTACGGTTGGCAGGGCTGAACACCCACCTTCACATGTGCTTTCACTTCCAGCCATAATAACCACGGTTAGAAGATTAGTCAGCACCCAGTCCCCTAGAACTCAATCAATAATATAAGAACAACTCGGTGAAATTACTAGACGTCCGAATCCGGGCACGCGCACCAGCTGAGGCAAGGCGGGTGAACGCCTTTATCGTCCAGGGTGTATAGCGCACGCGCGCCAGAAGACTCGGCCAATCAGGGAGATTAAACTTCGCCTTTCGGAAAGCCCAATGGGGTCAGACCACTTCCGGAAGCACTAGTCTTCCGAAAGGTGGCTTGGCGTGTGACCTTGTGTAATCCCTATAGGTGTCGTTGGTCTACGGAAGACCGGACTCCACCTGATGAGTTGTTCCTATACAATCAAAATGAATACAAGAATACACAGTGCGTACGTTCACTTCCGGACGCAGTCAGTACAGCTGGGGTTAGACCACTAGCAAAGTCTTCCCAGATGACCAAATAATACAGAGAGTTATACACAATATACAGCTGCTACTTATTCTTTTGGACGAGTTGGCGTTGGTGCTGATCATGAGGGATCCCTTGTTCGTGTTTCCCTGATCGGGTGTTGTGTCCATCGTCTTGTGGTTCTTTCGTCGTCGACTTCTTTGTCCTGCTTTTCCTAGTCGGAGTGGTCGGATTCTTCTTCTTCTTCGTCGACGGCGTCTGACTTCTTGGCTTCGGCATTTGAGGCGATATGAGATGAGGCTAGGTCACTGGCATCTGGCTGCGAAGTGCTGTCGACGGGAGGAGGCAAAGGAGGCAGGACCGTGAAAGAGCCGTCATCGTCGAAGTGGGAGTCGTCGTAGCCTACCTTGGGCGACTTGAGCGTTTTTCTCCATCTGGTAAATGGTACCAAGGATCAGCGTTCTGCTTGGCGAGCTGCTTGCCGATTGCGGGATAGAACCTGCGGAGATCCCGGCTCACCAGGAGCTGCTTCCAGACGCCGCTGGACTTGTTGCCAACCCAGCAAGGGTTTGATGGCGTGTCAAGGAGAGGTCAAGTGATATGCGAGCTAGGGTTCAGTCACATGCCGGAGGTGAGATCTGCGAAGTAGAGAGCGCCAGGTAGTGTTGGAGACGCTTCTCCTTCAGAGCACGCACGGCAAGGTTTACCATGGTGACTTCAAGTTGGTCGGAGAGTATTAGCCCCAAGACCGTCTCGCCGAAATGACACCAAGGAATGGGTTCGGTTGGAGACCGCACGGTGGCTGTGGTCAAATCCAGTGCCGGTCGCATGGCAGGAAGAAGGCGAACCGCGATGCCATTTGTCGACGCATATCCGAAGTCTCTGGGACGGACCGCAAGAACCAGCTGCCGCTCAAGTTCGCCACGGACACGAGCTGCTATCGCATTCAACAGCTGCTGAAGGAGGGCTATCTGCGACGCACGCACGTTCATGCGGACATGGCCATTGCTCACCGACACGCACAAGATTGCGCGCATGCAGTTCTGCGTTGATCGCCTAACTCACTTCAGGAAGGACCACCGATTGCGCTTTGGACGGATCCCGATCGAGCTGCCACGTGGCTCACAGCTCTACTTTGACATACTTGCCGCGAACGCGCCTCCAAAATCGGTTCACATCCGTTCTGATATGGGTTACCTGAGCTGATCAAGGCAGCAGAAGCATGTTTTCAGCTCTCGCCTTCTCGCACCCGTCTTATTCGATGATTTTATCTTCATTCTTCCTTGTCTTGCATAATTACTATTGCCGTTTCACAACGAGCCCGAGATATGCGTGATCTGTTTTTAAAACGCCGTTTGTTTCCGAATGGAGGAAGAGTATATAGTTTGGCCAATCCTGATACAGTATGTGTCTATATTATAATTGTAATTATAATTGCACACACCTCTTCACCACGGAAAAGATACCTATCCATTATTGTCCAATGTGATGTCGGGAATCTTCGATCCCGTTGGTCAGAACTGACCATCGAAAGTTCTAACACGTTGGCTTTGTACAACCGAATAGATATTGAAAGTGCGCGTGTCTATATTATAGTATGTGTCTATATTAGATATATATATTATAGTATTGCGATCGGCAACTGCTTTGTCCTTTTCAAATGTCGTTTTAACCCTTTCGAGAACACGTCATTTTGTATACTATACAAACTCAAGTCTGGGTGTGAGTATTGGTGGATCTGGTGACAATGGCGGGCGAGGTCACGATGCTGGACGCAAGAGTGCTGCTAGATCTGGTGACAATGGTGGACAGGGTGAAGTTAACGGTCGTGGACTGGGAACTGGTCATGAGCGTGGCGGACGCGGACGTGGCATCAGTTCTGGAAGTGGTGCTGGACGTGTGCGTGGTCTAATCCGCCTAGCTTTCATCGGAAACGATGATGACGTTGAAAATGGCGAGGTTGCAGCCGAGCTGAGTGGGACACGCATTGATCGTGATGAAGTCGACGTTGGTAGCCCTAATGAAAACAGCTCTTCTTTTCGCTAATACCACAATCCAGCTCTCCAGTGTCCCGGATCCCAGGTATTTATGTTGATCGCTTGGTTGCCTTTACACCACCTCAAGACAAATGACTTTGGTCCAAGGATTTGGCACCTGTGTTTGAAGTTGTTGGACCCACGGACTTATCGGACGGGTGTGCAAACGAGTGTTAGGACGCAAGAAGTCTCTCCGCTACGAGGTGCGATGGCTAGACAGCATGTTTCAAACCCCACACGACAACGTTTTGCTTGGAATTATTCAACCCGGCATTGAAACTATAGCCGTTTGACTTGAACAGCATCTAAACCTACCTGGACGGAGATGACGTCGAGACCAAAAAGTGATGAGTTGCCTGACGATGCTGTGATCGAAGAACTACAGGAGGCGGAAGCCTCATACGTGCAATTTGACCCTGCGCAGCCAATACCGACGTGCTTGAAGGAAATTGAAGTCGTAAAGAGAATGCGCTTTGGTCCGAGAGAGCATATGGATGCACCAAACGATCTACACAGTCACTCCGATGGCACGACGTCAACGCGAGTCCTCCCCGAATTTCTTCATCTCTTCACACATTCAGCATCATCGAGTTTTTTGTGCATATTTTCCAGTGTACTTTTGGAACCAAGTCGTCCTTGAAACTGACGCGTACGCTGCTGTAAAAAAATGTGTAAATATACATTTTTCGTCCAGTGACACTCCCAGAGATTTTCAAGTGTGTTGGAATACTTGTCTATATGGTAGCTGTAATGATTGCCCAAAGTGTGTTTTGCGTCACCGGCTCTGAGATCTACTTTGTCGAGAAAGCTCCAACTCGTGTGGTAAGCCTGGACAATACGTCTACCCAGCTGACATAACTCCTTCTTAACCTCCACTCCGGTGCACAAGCGCGCAGGTGTCACCAAGGCAACTTGATCAAAAACGTCTCCAACTCCACCACCAATTTCAAGGAAGACGTATGACGGACGGATATCGCCGACACATCAAATTATTAATGACACAGCATTGGGTAAATGTTCTCCGGCATTGTAACAACGAAATCCAGCCGCTTGATAGTCATATTTCCTTGTCACCGTTTTGAATATCTGCCCCACAACTGAGTGAGATGCATTTACTTTCAGCGCTGATTCAGCAGCACGACAGCTAGATGGCGTTACGGCGAGCGTGATGACGGACAGGTATGTGGGATTCGTTTCGATTAGAGCGGCATGCGGGTGGGCTAGCTCCGAAATCAAGCACATCGGAAACCCTACTAAGCACTTTCCATAAGTTCGCTGGAGGGCTGCTCAAGTTCGTTGGCGCTGCGTTTAGTGCGCCGCATCTCGTGTGTGACTTCGCTCCATACGACACACCCTCCTTGCCGCCCGTAGCCATACGCCAGAATGACTACCGTTTTACTCCGCATATAAGACATATGTATTCAAAAGAGACTATGCATCATGCTCAAGTGGCTGTGCAACCTCGTTTTGAACACCAGTTTAATAGAGCACATGGTTCCTGATATGGGGTACCAATTCCTCACCAGTCAACATCTCCAACAGATCGCAGCCATTTACTTGCGCGCTAAGCTGAATCCCCAGCATTCTTTTGCTTCTATTCCGATTGTCATTTTACAACTGCCATCACCATGAGCAGCGAACGACGAAGCTACAGCATCAACGAGAAGCTTGTGGTTCTTGCAGACTACGGTTTTGCTGCTCTCAGTGCAAAACACAACGTGCCGGTCGAGACTATTTGAGGGTGGCATGAGGTCAAAGATGAGCTGAAAGCGGCCCTTAAGAATCGCCAAGTTGCATCCCGCGCCTCTCGTCGGCTTCGTCTCAGTGAGGCTGGCCGCAAACTTGTGCACTCAGAGCTCGAAGAGCGGCTTTTTCAATGGGTTACAGCTCGCAATACCAAGGGCCTTCGCGTCAAGGACGCATACATTCATCTACAGGCCAAGAACATCTATCGCTCAATGCATGGTGTCGACGCTGTAGGCTTTGTGGCTTCCTCTGGTTAGCTGGCCAGATTCATGCGACGCAGGAACCTCGTCTCCCGCCGCCAGAAAACGTCACGATAGCTTCCTGCCGACGCCCCTCAGATCTGCCGCGACTTTATCCAACAGGCACAGCACCGCATTGAGATGCATGACAACAAGCCCAGCAATATCATCAACATGGACCAGGTGCCGCGGTATTTTGAGACGGAGCCGAAATCAACGATCACGACGCGTGGTTCTCGTGAAGTGCTGCTTCCGAAAGGAGGTTCGAGTCATCGGCAATTTACCGCAACCTTTACGATCACTGGAGAGGGAAGGTGCTGACCCCACATCTCCTCTTCTCCAAGCTGAAAAACAAGCCGTCTTGTCCTCCAGGTGTCATGGTCGATGTCAACACCACTGGCATGTGGAGTGCTGACATTCTTCTCGAGCATGCTAGACATATAGTGTGCGGCAGGAAAGAGACACAGCTTTATCTGGAGCCGGTGTTATACCTCATCGACTCTTACGGCTGTCATGTGAAGCTGGCTGATTCCAAACGACTTGAAGCCTACAACGTTTTTATACTGATCGTGCCGCCTAATATGACCAGCCTCCTGCAACCACTCGACGTCGCAGTCAATCGAAGCTACCAGGAGTACTACAGAGATCAGTACGACGACTATCTGAGCCGAGCGCTGACGGATCCTTTACTTCAGACGAAGGCTGGTAACCCGAAGGTACCTCGCTACGCTTCGGTGGCACAGTGGACGTTGGACTGGGTGGCAATGAAGGACGCCGCCTCCATCAAGCGAGCCTTTACGTTGTGTGGCCTGGTGTGCAAGGAAGACTTCAGCGTGGAAGATCTTCATCCGCCACTCCGTGACCTGCTCGCGGTGTATAGAACTTTGGGATATACAGAGGGTTAAGGCAATTGGGAAACCATGGAGAGTTAGGAAGCGAGAGGTTCTTGAGGAGGAAGCCGTAGGTGGAAAGAGTGTAAAAGCGGAAGCGATATTAAAGAGCAGCAAGTATGCCTTGCTGCGTACTAGGAGTTTGTATATGTCATTCTAAAACACAGTCAAAAGTAGTGTCTACTATCCATTCTGGACATCGTACATCAGATTGATTATACAGCGGTGACTTGCTACTATAAGATAGAACAGGTTTATTGTACCGTGGTTAAAGCTGGGCCGAGCCTTCACTTCAACACGGTGGATGTCGAAATGGATCGCTGGAATGAGCAATACCGCCATCTCGTTGACGCTGATGATAGAGAGCAGCTGTACATTGCAGAACCATTATGGTACCTACCGGACGACCGAACGTCCAGCTTGTTCTGCTGCCTTCTGCACGGCATTGGTAGAAATTTAAGGTCGTACACCGCAGAATTGACGAACTACATGGATACACTACCTGACCTGGATGGCCTCTTCGACGATGACTGATTGGAAGATATTCGAAACGGGACGGAGGAGCCTGGTGAACTGGAGCTTTACGCTGCTGCTCAGATGCACAGCTGGAACATTGAGGTAAGTACCGTCGACAAGAACAACAAGTTGGTATCGAAGTTTTCGTACAACGTCGAAGACCCCGCGAAGACAGTGTGTCTGGCTCGCTCGGGGTCGTACTTCGCAGTGAAGGTAGATGGCTACGTCCTCTGATTCATAATACATGCATTTTAAAAAGAAAGCTTAGTTACGTGACAAAACCTCCGTATACAACGCAGCCACGGACGAAAGAAAAGACCCGTTACAAACACACATCTCGTGAACTGTACGCAGGCGGGTTTGAACCCAAGCCAATTGAAAAGGAGGGTCAGGCCTAAACAACCAAGCTGGATTCCAGGACCCGGCGAGGAGTATTTCTTCAGACTTCAGCAATTTGTTCGATGTATAGCACATAGGCGTTATAAACGAATAGAACACACGAGCAGCGTTTTATTCGTTTAGAGCACTCATGCCTAATATGCGGGGTAAGACGGTAGTACTGCTGGAGTACTATGACAAAGCGTAGGCACGTCGGAGGTGCATACTTCATCAGCCTCCCACATTGAGGAACGTGTGTTGCTTGTTGGATTGTAGTTTGCCTAAGTTTGGTATTGCCATTATGATTAGTTTATGCCTTTTTCGTTTGTGACATTTTATCACGTTGGTGTGTACCATCATTTTGTGCTAATGTTTGGTCATTTGGTCGATTTTGAATCGTAGGTTAGTCAGGAAAACCTTTCTTATGAAGGATAAAACCTGTTCACCGTTGATAGGATTGGCAATTGGTTAGAAGAGCATGTCACTCGTGATCGCAGTTCTTATGTTTAGCGAATTTGAATGGCTATTCAGGAAAGCTTAAGAGTGTAATAGTAGTACAACGGAGGCTCGCTCAGCTGCGATAAATCGCCACGTAGGATTGCGGCAGACGAATATGGAGTGCGGGACGGGAGTGATGCGAGGCGCATCGGTGATGAAGGATCGCCGAACTCAGGAGAGATTAGGGTTTTGGCAGCACGATGCCTATCTTCGAGGCGAAGGGCCTCTTCAACAGATTTTAGCGAAGGATCCGCAGCCACTAGGTGCGATGAGTGTGTTGAAGTACAGCTCGCGCACGAGTCGAGCAGATTGTGAGGCTCACTTGGAGATTTACCGCGTGGAGCGCACACGAGTTGCCGTCTGCCTGAGGACGAGTGCAAGGCGTTGAGGTGTGAGTCAGAGGACATCAAGTGCGGCGTGGGGTATCCGGAAAAGGGGGTAATTGGGTCTCCCAAGTTTGCGTGAGGCTGCACGTAGTGAGGGCAGGCGCCTGAGGCGTACGCTCTGTGGCTTTGTGAGCGTCAGTCTGGAGACTCGACGAAGGGGGTGGTTACAGTTGACGGTTGCTGACGAGTACATTGGCGCACGAGGACGCGGTGACGACGAGACGAGAGCGAGAACGAGACGAGAAAGAGCAAATAAATAGGGCGAGAGTCCGGCTGCTTTGCGGTGGCCAGCTAGTGTTGTCATTTGCATTGAGATCAGGGTCGCGGACTACTGGGCGTCCATTCGCAGGCAGCACACGAGCAGCGAACCCGTCGAAGAGCAGGCGTTACGGAAGACTCGCTACAGAGGATGAAACCTGTTCGCCTGGCGTACTGTACTCGAGCAATTATTTGTTTGTTTTGCTCATAGGTAAAACCTTTTTGTGAGAACTTGATGGAGAATTGTCGTCTTCAGTTAGAAGGTTCATTGCTACCGTTGGACTCCTTTCATAAATTTTGAGAGCTCTAAGCCTACTCAATAACTGGTATTTGTGTGAGGATTTTGTGCCTCCCAGTTTCTCAAGTCTGGTCTAAGTGCTTGCAGTTGCTACATTATGCTATGATAGTTCAATAGCCTGTTGCGTCAAGGGTTGCTGTTTTCATTATGTTTTTCTCCATTAGAGTAGCAGATACTTTCAGCTGCTTAGAATGATTTTTGCCGTTTAGATACTTGCTATGGCAGTGTACATCTCTAGATGCAATGACAACATCGCTGGAATGTCATCAGTAGAAGCACACCTTGATCGCAATTAGTGCGTTGGCTCACATCTTTGGGGTATTTTTCTCCCTATTGGCCTTACGAGGTGTTTCTCGTTTCAAAATTGCTGTTATTAGCTAGCACCAGCGGTAAGTATGTGTACTACCGAATCCATTTAGAGATGGAGTGCATGCAACTCAGATGCATCGCTTGATTTGTGTAGGCAGAGGCATTTTGTGCGTGACTTTCATGTTTTAGGAGTTGTAGTTTACTGGCAAAGGCTGTGTGTGCTTGCCGTGCGTAGATAACCTCTTGGGAGAGGCAGTGTGTGTAGGTTTTGGTAGCTTTGAGTGTTTTCTAGCAAGTTTGCACGATAATGTGGCAGTCTTGTGTATGTGTTCGTGCTGTATGTGTATGCGAAGACAAAGTTTAATGACAGAGGCTTTGTGTGCTTGTCGTTCTCTTTATACGACTAGGCTTTGACAGAGGCTGTGTTCTTTTGCTTGTCGTACATGTTCATGGTCGACAGAGGCTCTTTGTGGCTTGTCGTACGTTTTACACGTAAAAAATCAGTGAGAAAAGCCTGTGGCATTTGCAATGTTTGCGCTTGAGCGGTGTTTTTTAAATCTAACGGAGCTTTGCCTTTAGTTAGCTTCTCGTGAAAGTTGGGCCTGCAGACTGTATGACTGCTACTACTACTACGTATCGTAGTACTGTAGTATCTGTGCATTTTGAGCAAGTTCTTTTAGTAATAGGACAAGATGGCTTTCCGCCTTTGTCAATCTACTGTAGTAGTATGGATATTACAGTTCCACGGAGTAGTAGCAGAGGCTCATTGGCTTGCTTTGTAGCACTGATAATGCTTGTAGTGCTAGTGTACAGATTGTGATGCAGCATGCCTGTCATGTGACGGTCTTACAGCATGTACATGTACAAGGCTCGGCTTGTAGCCGGCATTAGCTCAAAGCACATTTGGCGCGGCAGAAATCATGCTCGCGCAGCGCAGCAGCTCTGTGCCTGGGGAAGCATAACGTTACCGCTCGGCATTGCTGGCATACCACGGCAGCAAAATAACTCGTGGGCGGTACAGCTCTGAGGCTGGCGCAGGTGGGCATCATGGCCTCACGGAGAGCAGCATGGCCTCATGGCGGAAGTGCCTTGACCCGTGGCAGCCATCGAGCAGACTTGGTCCGTCGAGCTTGGTTGACACGTGACAGCATCGCGCGAGTCCTCTTGTCAGCGTTGGGCTCATAACCGGTTGGATTATGGGAAATACAGAGGTTTAGGACAGCGGAGGATAGCGCGAAGAATAAGGAAGAGAGGGTTCTTGAGGAGGAAGTCGGCCTGGAAGGTGGCTTGTGTATTGGAGGTCAAAAGACGAAGTGAGGACTGGAAGTCCTAAGTGGGGATAATAACCCCTTATCTGTCATAGTTTGGTAGGTCTATATTGCACGGGATACTAATCCGTAGTACTGCTGGAGTACTATGACAAATCGTAGGCATGTCGGAGGTGCATACTTTGACAGTAATCAGCGGATTCCGGACGGGATCCGGAAACTCGCAATGTGACACTATTGTGGCACACACAAAATACTCGCCAATCAACGTCCAATTATTCATTCCGGACAGTAGTGAAAATAGGCTGGTCGTACTTTACTGAATATGAAAAATCCGCTCCAACCACTCGTCGCTAATTCAGCGTTCTTGGGCCCAGAGGACAGCAGCATCACGGTGATCAGCGGCACGGCGGCGGACAGCAGAACAGCGCCTTCGACACCTCGGTGCGTGCTTCTCTCCACTCCATCTCGGTCCACGCCCCCGTAGCTCAGCGGATAGAGCGGGAGGCTCTACCTCCAGGCGCTGGTTCAAATCCAGCCGGGGGCATACTGATACAACTTGATCTCTTGTCTCTTGTCTGTGCTGTATGTGTTTGTGCTGTGTGTGTGCTTGTGCTGTCTGTGAGCTTTGCTGCTGCATGCCCTTCGTCTGCTGGTGACTGTGTTGCTGTGCGTTGTGCTGTGTGTTGTGCTACCGTGCGTCGTTCTATGCAAGGTCTGCGGTTTCCCACAGGTGTGAAGCTGGTGTGCACGCGTCCACAACGGAGCCACTGGATTTCAGCGCTAGGAATTGGCCACCAAGGGCGCGATACGCGTCGGGATGTGACGTCCGGAGAAGCCGCCAGCGCTTCCGCAGTGATGACGTCTTGCGGGTGGTCTTCTTCGCATCGAAGGACTGCAGCCTCTCGTTTGCTGAGCTGTCCAGCTTAAGCGCTAGCTCCCAGACCAGGTGCTTCCAGGCCTGGTACACTGTGGCATCGGCTCGTGGTGGCTCAGCCGGAACTTCGTACGGCTTCTGGTATAGTACCATAATGATGTTCACTGCTGCCTTCGCCTCTGCTCGCTTATTTTGTTCTCGTTTTCTTTTGACTGTTTGCCAGATATTATTAACGTACCAGTTCAAAACACAGCCAGCCAACGTCGTCGCGGTCGCTTGTGCTGGTGTTGCAGCGAAGAGAGGTGCAGCGTCCTCGGAGGTGGCTGGGCACTCAGCATGCACGACGAACGGTGGCTCAGTGCTAGCTGTGCGAGCTAGTAACCCAGCATGTGATGTGCGTCTTCCAGGCGTGCAAGGCGGTCGCTTATCGCCGTCAGCTGACCGAGCATACTTTCAAGGACTGAGGCGAGCTGCGTCTCATTTCTTCCGGCTGCTCTACCAACGTGAGCATGGTTTGCCAAGCGCCAGTGTACCGACAAGTATTCACCCCACTCACAACACTTGGGTACCGACACGGACGACCCTAGGCGTGCGTTCGTCGCAGCAATTCTGCGCTCCAGCTCATACAAGTACCAGGAGACGTGCGCACCCGTGGAGACCCTGCTGAAGGTTTCCAGGACTTCGTCCAAATGCATTAACAGCGCGGCGAACACAGCATCGACCACATCGTCTGCAACGTTGTACTGGGGATCAGGGAGTCCAAGGACGTGCCTGAAAAGCTCATCGCGAAGCGTAACCAGTTGCCCATACTCAGCTACAGATATCCGCTCCTGCAGATCGCGAATCGACGGTGTCGCCGCGGGTAAGTCAGGAGCCTCATATCCAGCTAAAATCTTGCCAACACTCTGATCTTCTTTGGTTGTTGTCCCAATGTAGGCGAGCGCTTTGGTCAGCGACTCCAGTAGCCACGCACCCCGAGTCGAGATCCACTGAATGGCCAGCTTTGGAGACGCATTAGCGTACGCCGCTGCTCCGCGACGCAGAGAGTGACTCGTCAGATTGAGTGTGACAGTGTTGCGGGTGGTAGGTGGCATCTCCTTCAGCGTAACGCGAATGACTTCTGTAATGTAGCTAGCCACGTTTGGCCGTTTCCGCTCTCGTTTAAGTGGTGGCTGTACTGTTGACTCAACTGTTTGCTCCAGGCTCTCCCAGTAAACGACGGCTTCTTCCTGAGTGTACGTCTGTCCACCAGGTAAGCCGGATACAGCATACCGAGGGACGAGCGGGAAGAGGTACTCAGAAGGCTCCTCATAGCATACGAATAGCAAGCCAAACGCGTGGAGCATGCACTGCTGCCATCGTTCAGGGGATTTGAAGACAGACACACCCTGGACGACGGAGGTCTTGATACCCGCGATGTGGAGGAAGAGCTCACCCGATGCTGCAAGAGAAAGCTGCTGCTTGCGAGCGAAGCAGGTATCGATGGCTCTGCCGAACGTGTGCCACATCATGTTGAGCAGCGCAGCATCGTGAACAGCTTTCAGTCCTGTAGCCACTTCTGCGTGCACAATTAAATGCTCAACTGATACACACAAATCTTTGACAGTACACCCTGGTGCATCGTTTGTTTGGACATTTGTCCGTAGGTTGCGCTCTTCGATATTGCCCGCCATGGTCTCCCGGATTTTTGCAATGCGCTGTGAATCCGTGAGCGAGCATGGGTACCTCTCCCGAAGCATGTTGAGGGTTTGAGAGAAGGAACCTAGCGCCGTTGATTTGGCTAACAGACCATCACCTGCACGTGCTCTTAATCTCTTTTTAGTTTGCAAGAATATAGAGAACGCTGTTAGTAAAGAGTAAAAATTCTGCGTAGGCAAGCTGGTTTCCTTGACAATAGAGCTATGCATTGCATTTAACGCAGCCGACGACAGTCCCGCGGACTCCAGAAACTCCGCAAAGTACTTCTCAGCGGCTAGCTCTTGGCCCATCGTCTCTGAGGGCGTATCAAGCCCACGCGCAGCGCGCCGCATCGTGGTGGATGCCCTTCTTGGTAAAAGTAGCTTTGTGGCCACTAAACAGAGCGCTGCTATTCAGCGCACTCACCGAGTGCAGCTATTCCTAGCACTGTCGCTAACGCAGGGCGGAGCAACTTATATTCAACTCCTGAATATGGGAAACTTATCCAGTAATTCCAGATTACACTTAGTTTCACTATATGCAATTCCACTGTAAGAAACCTACGGTGATCCATCCAAGTCCAGAAATACGTTGGTGTGCACATACCCTACCCCTAATGCGATGTGATTCGCCAAAACTATGAATAGGTCCTCCGTCCACATCAGTTATTGGCTAGACGGGTAGGACAGCTTTCAAGGGGCTAGGCTTTCTGTCCAAACAAAACTTATCCTACAATAAGATTATTCGGTACGTACTGACATCTCACGATTGGGAAAAGCGTGACTCATCAGTGGGGATTTCCATACTTTGTTTTGAAAGTACAGATATCCCCGGCAAATTTGCAAAGGTGGGATCAATAAGGACTGTACACAGGTGTCATATAGATGCAAATGCGCTTCAAATCTCATGCACATTTATACAATCTGTGCGAGGTATATAGCTAATTGCAGGTGCAAATTTGCCGGGGACATCTGTATCGAGTAGTGTCCTAGATTTTGTTGACGCCATTTTCACTATCCTGTGAAGCTCAAGACATCTGTACGATTGAGGAGGACGGATGTCATCCCATATTATGGGCTTTGCTCACTCGTGCTTGTCTCTTACCCGGTGAGTGCAATGCTCGGTGCTCGTCTCCATTGGTCTTTCCATTTTGCATTTCACCCCTCCATTGGGGTGCCTGTCTCTTCTTTCTCGGTCGTTGAAAAGAATGTTTTCCTCAGGCTACTGTATTGATCGACGAGAATATCGCCGAGGCCGGCATGGGTCTCCGCATTGGATCATTTCTCAATCGACTCTCCCGAAGCAACACCTCTCGACCAATTTTTCGTACACCTACAGCCATGCGTCTGTTGTTGTGGGTTTTGCTCGTGACTTTGGTCACCCTCCTAGCAAGCGCCGACGCGGATTCGTCCACGATTGCAAACGCCGATACGACGGAGACGTCGAAGTTGGAATCAATTCAAGCCTCTGCCCTGACAGCCCGTTTACTATCCCCTGGATATATCGCCGGTGGTAAAAGAAGCCTAAGAGTCCACGATAACGAGGTTGCGCAAGACGACGATGATGTCGACGGGCCCTACACCGATGAAGAAAGAGCGATCTCGATCTCTAGCATTTTTACTAGAATGAAGACTGCCCTGGGAAAATGGACAAACGGTTTGGCGGGTGCTTTGATTAAACGGCTGACCCGCTCCACCGAATCCATGGCCATGCGATTGTACAAGAAGGGAGAAACACCGGTCAGCCTCACAGCCAAGTTTATGGGGTCGGGGAGAAACAACAAAGGTATCGCCTTTTATAAAGAGTGGTATGACAAGAACGTCGCGGCCGGGGTTATTAAAGCCTTGGACTGAGTTTGGAGTACAGAGGAGGTAACGCAGTTAGAAAATGCTGTAGAGAAGGTAACAGGTTTAAACTGTGTCAGATTCGATATTCGGAAATCGTATTTTGATCAAAAAGGCACTTGCATGCTTACCAAACAAACCTCTTCGTCGGCTCATAGTAGTGGTTTTATATTCAGCGTCAATCTTGTACTGCTCGCACCGCCACCCGAGTAGTCAACGTATTAATAACAACTTCAGTCTTGTTTTCGTTTTTCAGTGCTTTGTCTCGGCGCTTGGCGGTAGCTGCCATGACGACGGCTTTACCGACAGAAAACTAAACCAGAGAAGGTTGCTGCCCCTAGCTTAGAAATGCTATACCGCGATGGTAAATGCTATTCCGCGTGTTTTGCTCTGAACGCGAATCCGTCAACATATGCACGCTACTAGTGGAGTGGAAGCCGGTTGCAGCAAACAAGCCTCCGCTCAAGCCACAATGTTCAGCCTACATGTATTCCTCGCTTCCTACGTGGATAAGGTCCTGTGTTGTTATGCGGCAAGACATTCGCGATGACGTGAACCAAGCACAGGCTCGAATCTTGCTGTTTTGCTTGCTGGCACTCAGCGGGGTCTTCAAAAAGGGTATTTCGTCCTTTTATACACAAAATGCCCCATTGGCCGCACCATTTCAAAATATCTGTACAGTGCTACCTCTCGCTATGTGCGGGG
>JAHWLE010000035.1:0-51196 GCA_024679135.1 Phytophthora foliorum
TGCCGGTGCCGCTGCGCTCCGTCACGGACGAGTAGCTGGCCGAGCCGTCGAAGTAGTCCTCGTTCTCGTGGCCGTACACGGTCATGCTGGGGCGCATGGTGTACGACTGCGCGCGCTTGTCGAAGCGGCCGCCGCGGCCCGAGCTCAGCATCATACTGGAGCGCTCACGGAGCGCCATGGCGTCTGCGTCTTCGGGCGAGAAGAGAGTGATCCGCTGGCGCTGCATCGATGGCGTCCTACTGAACCGCCGAAGGGGGAGGGGAGGATTAGTATGGAGTTCTCTCGCCTGCAGGCGCTGATAGCGGAATGAGCTCGCCAAAGGGCGAAAATTCGGCAGAGGCAGGAGAAACGCTAGCTGGGGAGAGACAGGACCGAACTGCTTGTCGCGGTGGTGCCATCATTTCAGCACGCGTGATTCACTTAGGCAACGTAGGCACACCACCGACACACAAAACGAAACTGCTCTTTGACCCCGACCCCTGGAGGCTCGTCTGCCAAAAGGTATTTTGAGGAAATTACAGAAATAGAGCTGGCACAAAATTGACACGAAACTGGGCTTGATACTCGGCCGCATGCAATGCTGTGCGAGACGAAACCGAGGGCAACAACGTTCTGGAAGCACCAGTCACCTTGGCCGCTTGCTCGCCGGTGCCAGGCGACCGCAGATAGCCAGCGACTGACGTGTGCGTGCTCAAAATCCGAGAAAGAATGTGAACAAAGCGAGCGGACTATGCACTGCGACACCGGGAGGAAGAGACAGCACGATAAGGCGAACAGCGTCGACTCGGGGCTTAATCCAATGCTCGCAGCCAGATGTACCAGTCGTCACCACCACGCGCGACGCCACTTTGCAGTGGGCAGCCGAAGCCCTCCATCTGCAGGCGTTCAGCTGGCGAGAGAGACTATCTCGGCTCCACATGCCGCGGAATCAGAAAAGCTGCTGGCCAAGGGCTTGATTGAGGCCCAGCAGCGGGCATCCTGTTGAGACCAAGGGCGTCGTGTGTTTGGAGGGGAATGCGTGGCATTTCTACCCCGAGTGCCTCCTTTCCTGTGTGGCTCGCTCGCCGCTCGACGCTGACCACATTGCTGTTTGTGGCGCTGCATCGCGAGATCAGATTGGATCATAGCATCACTGCCATGTGATTCACCTCCACTGATTTGGCAACGTGATCTCCATGGAGTTTGTACGGCCCTTGGTACATGTAGATCGTACGCATGAGTCGTTGCCCAAGTGGGCCCCAACGACCGGCATCGCAGGTCAGAGACCGTTGCCGGCACCAATTGCTAGCCTCGCCTCCGATAACGGGCCTTGGACACTGTCCAATGGACAGCGATGCACTTGGGCCGTGCTGGGCCGGCACTGTCGGCAGTGCACTGGGCAAGTGCATTGCGACTGTCCCAAGATCGGCGGTACGGTGCGTGCTTGCCAAGCACAGCTTGGGGATTTGAGACGGAGACGACGTTGCCCTTATGCACTCCCAGTCATCTTCCCACCGGTCCCGCCGTTCGGTCGACAACAGAGTCTCCGCTTCATTAGTCATGAATCATGACTCATGCGCTGTCAACTTCAACTATCGCTCTGGTACACGGATGCTCTAATTCATTTCGCTTTACTGCTCGGACACCGCAGCGCTATTCACTAGCTATGAAGACTATTGGAACGGGCCATCTCGACTTAACGTGACGGGAGGCGAGACGATGGGAGGCAGCGTCGACGCATTGGCTATTATCAAGTGACCAAGGATCTGCTCCAGCTTCTCGTCGAGCTCGTTCATCCTGGCCTCCATCTTCTGTTCGACCAAGCGCAACTGGTCCTCAAGCTGGTGCAATTGCAGCGGGGTACCGCTAGCACTTGTAGCACTAGCGTGTTGCGATCTTCGATCGGTTCTCCCCAGCGCACCGATAGCAGCACCGTGAGCGGAGTTGGTACCTCTTACAGCTAGCGAACCTGGCGTTTTACTCTCGTCGGCTGTAGTAGTGTCTTCCGTGATGGGATTCAGCGAGACCGTTCTCTCTGAATCCGTGCTCAGTGTGACAGAGGCGGCAACAGCGGCAGCAGCAGCCACGATTTCATCCGCTATTCGCCCGCTTCCTTGATCTCCACGAACCTCAGGAGGTGCTACACCTCCAGCCACGCTGAGAATGTTCGACAATCGCGGACGGAAGTTTGCAAGGGCTCGCGTTTTGTTCCGCAGCTTGTCCATGTTCTTGTAGGTCTGGATGGTCTTCTTCATCTTGGCATCGGCGAGCGCCGTCATCTTTTCCATGCGCTCGGGGCCGTCGTCCTTCCACATTTCGCCCACGCGCTTCACGATGAGCTTCTTCATGGCGGTCGCGAACTCCGGAAACTCGACCAGGATCTTGTCAAAGCCCTCTCGAGCGAGAACACAAAGCTCGGCCATGCACTCCGCCTTCACACTGCGTGTGCGCTCGACCTCCATGACCACCCCGATCTCGCCGAAGAAATCGCCCTCACTAAGCAGGATGATCGTTTCCGTCTCGGGTTTTTTGCAACCGTTCGGTGGCAGCACGCGCACGATACCCTTCACAATCATGAACAGCTCCTTGCCGATTTCTCCTTCGGTGATGATGTAATCGTCCGGCATGTAGATGACTTGGTGGAGCTGCATGCAGATCATGCCCAATACTGCGTCCGTGGCTAGCTGGAAGAACGGGATCTTCTGCAGGTTGTCTTTGAAAAGGTAGATGGCTATTTGGCGGCGTAGCGCCAACGACATGCCCGGATCGTGGAGCAAATTCAACTGCTCCGACAGAGCACGATTCTAGGATTGCACAGCAGCAACGGTTAATAAACGATCGATAGGGGGCAAGATGATGAACATACATTGAGCCAGAGGTAGTCGTAGTACGCTGTCACTCGTGCCTACGATTAAGCAACAAAACAATCGTCCGTCAGCGAACCAAGCTAGCGACGAGTACAACAAGGATACTACAGACTCGCAATGGCTTGGGCAAGCTCAACGCGTCCATTTCGTGAGTGACGTGGTCCATTTTCTTCCGGAACGCGTTCTCAGCCCTGTTCCAGCTATCGTTTCACAAACAATTGTTAGTTGCCAGCACTCCCACAAGGCATCCTGTTTCAAATACCTTTGGACAAGGTTGATAACGGTGCCAAACACGACGGCTGTCAAAATGGCACCATATACGGATACGCCACTGGACCACAGATAGATAGTGCCGTTCAAGTCGTCGCTGGGCGAATGATTGTATCCCCCGCTAAGAAAGCGGTCGCTGGCTTCTACATGTGTAGCGGATACACCCAACATGGATACGATGCCGTGGTGGAAGGCTACCCAGTAAACATCCATCTCGCCTCCACTGTTGCAATGCGGTCGGGTGGCTTCGACTACGTCAGCGCACGGCTTGAGAATGGCAACCCACAGACAACCAGCCACGTGGGCGGAGAAAATCACTGCATTGAGTGTGATGATGACGCTCGAATAGCGTTTGTACCGCCGGAGATACTTGACAAAACGGCCAAGACGCAGAAGGCGTGGCAGCTTGATGTACTTAATCATCTTGAACGATTTCCTCGTCGACATGCTGGCTGTGCTGTCTTTGAGAAAATACTCGAAAGGAACGGAGGAGGCAAGATCGATGGGGAACCATACAGAGCGTATGTAGGCGCGTCGAATGGAGCGCGGATTCATCACAACGGCGCCGTATTCGATGATCCCCGTCCGAAATCGTAACGCAATATCCAGGAACCCCCACACATCCAGCACTTTCATGAATATGTAGGTGGACTGCGATGGCTCATACCAGTCGAAACACAACATAAACGGGATAATCCACGAGTAGTAAACAACGACGAACGCACTGACGAGGTCCCAGCAGGTCTTGAGGGGGGACTGCGGGTGCAGCACCCAACGATAACGCATTCGCTCGTGGATCTCGAACAGCGACATGCGGAGTACATTAATGCTGGACTTTTCCGTCGCGAGTCTCAGCAAACTTCCAGACGAGCGAGACCAGGCGTTGCTTCGTCGTAGTGTGCGATTAGCTGTCTTGCTTTCGTGTCTGCTAGTCCGACCGATAAATTTCGGGCTTCTCGGAGCTGTGGCTGGTTCCTGTTGTGCAGACGGTATCGATCGCGGTTCTCCCGTTGCAGCCCCCGCTTCTAAGCTCGTAGCAGCAGCGTCGGTATCCGTGTCCACTGCCACAATATGTGAGTTGGTCGGCTTGCGGAACATGACGGCTGCAATTTCTGGACAATAATCCTGCTCGGTAGATGCAAGCCGCCTGTCGATAACAACACACTGAGCTCAATTGAGCGCAATCGTCAAGCAACAGAAATACCACAAGAAACCACCCAAGTTGAAGTGCTCAAACTCGGGACTATACCAGCCCAATTCACAAATTGTCTCCCGCAAAAAAACACAAATCACAAAAGCGCCATCATGTCGCTCGGGTTCCTCACCGAGTCGGCGCTCGTGCCGTCCAAGGCCAAAGCCATCAATGTGGACACCAAGAGTCTCGTGGACCTCAAGGCCGTGGTCTTCCAGAAGGACCAGGAGCGGAAGCGCCGCCTGCAAGAGGCTCTAGCGGCCGAGAACGACGACGACAGCTCGCGACTGGGCAAATATGCGCATCTGCGAGGCGGCAGCAAGCGCCGCAAGCGCTCGGACGGGGACACAAAGCACCGCAACCGTGGGGTAGAGGCCCGCAGCCGCCGCGACGAGGAAGCCAAGCAGCAAGAGGCGCCGGACGAAGACGACGACGAAGCGTGGGGCCGAAAGTCGGCGGCGATGCTGCGCAAGAAGGCGAAACTGTACGAGGAGATGGCCAGAGGAGGGGGCAACGAGCATCTGAAGGGAGAGTGTCTCGTGGACTTTGCAGCCAAAAAAGTCATGGGTCAAGACAGGGAGGGAACGAGGGTGGAGATCACGGACGAGTTCGGACGCTCGAGACAAGTTGCGACGGACAGCGAGGAGTACGCGGCCTTTTTGCAGACTCATGAGGTGGAGAGAGAGGACAGAGACCAAGAGGGCAAGGCTGAGGGAGGCAGCTTTGTCGTCTCGCAGTGGGAGAAGCGGCTGAAAACGACGGAGAAGGAGCATCTCAAGGAGGTCCATGAGCGAGCGACACTTGCCCAGTCGTTGGCGCACGCTGGCTCTGCGGGTTCAGTGGACAAGAAGTCGAGGAAGCAGCAGCGCTTGGAGCGTCTTCGCAGACAGCGAGAGGAAATAGCGGCGATTGGCGACGGTGAGAACGAGGGTGTTGTTCAGACGAATGCTGCAGTGGACTCCGCGGCGTCCAAGAAAGCGACAGACTTCCTTAACCAACTTTCATCGTTGATGTAGTTGCAAATAAAGTATGTTCGGCCTCTCATTGATGCGTACCAAGAGCTGGTCGGTCTAAAATCATGGTTCTAGGCTACATGCTCACATCATGTGACCCTGGTGATGGCGCTGTCGTTGAACAACATGCATTGTCAGCATATTTCGGTGGTGCTAATGGAACCGGATATGCCATGGGTGGACTCAGGGGCACGACAGAATACATACTCGACACCTTCTTCGCTGTGTCGCTGCTGCCTAGAGGCTTCAGCCGCGACGAGTCGGCCTCGCGAATCATGGCGCGGGCTAGCGCCACCATCGGGTCTATGAGGAGAACGCCAGCGAAGTGTGACTTGCCAGCGAATACGAACGGAATCTCGGTGCATCCCAGAATGATAACCTCAGCCCCGTGTTCGTGCAGATGCTGAGCGTAGCGCTGAAAATTGGCCGCGGAACGAGGTGACACGGCCGGTGCTGAACTCTTCACTCCCCATGCGCGGTTGTATATCGATTCGTGCAGCTCTTGCTGCATCGCTCCCGCACTCACCTCGACAACCGTATAGCCATAAGGCTCCAGCAGGTCGTGGTATACACGCGAGTCGCGAGTACCCGTCGTAGACATCAGACCAACTCGTTTACATGATGGCAACTTTCTTGCAATGAACGCCACCGTCTCCTCCAACATGTGCACATGGTGCACATTGCAGGCATGACCCGTGCGTCGAATAAATTCGTCCCAGATTGGCTGTGCGTGAAACGTATTGCAGGGCACGCCCACAACGAGCCGCGCACGTCCTGCCGTTGCTGCAGCGTGCATCATGGCGAACGTGCGGGCCATGCCGCACGCCGGGTTCTCCACCTCCTTGACCGACTCACTGCTGTCACGAGGCACTTCTCCAGTAGACGACCCGCTGTCCGAGTCGGAATCGGTCGCATCAGCGCTGGAACTCGCAGCGTAGACCAGGTACTCGGTACGGTCGGTCATATCTTCGGATCGCGAGAAGTGACAGACGTTCAAGTGACCTTGGTCTTCTCCGGCGCTGTCAGTATTCTGCAGTATGAGCTGGTGCAGCAGGAGTCCAGCGGCGGGTCCTACGCCACCACAGATGCCCAGCATCACCTCCTTGGGCTTCTTGGTCCTGATCTTCTTCACTTTGACGGCCACGGGCGACTCCATCGACGCTGGCGGAGGGTTCACTGGCATTGGGTTGCTCGCTCACTCAGAGGCAGCTCACTGGCGGAGTATAGATGTGGCACAGGCTCATTCCACCTCTGTCCGCGCTGCAAGACGCTTGTAGGGAAGTGCTGGAGACCTCTGCCACCCACTCCAGACCCGGTTCACGTCACAATAGACGAGACCCTAATTAGGCGCCGATGATTGGCAGAAGCGCGTCCTCAGATCTGAGAACACGAGGAGCCGTGCACCGGAATGCTGGACTGGAGGGATTGCTTGTTGCAATTGACTCGGCTATTTGTCGCAGTCTGTAGTACATGTAGGAAGGTGTCCGCGATTGTGTTATCCTTGGGTTGAGGCAAAGTGGGCCTGCTCAGATAAACATTAATGCTGGAAACCCTCGTGAACCACTCGAGCTGCACGTTGGAATTGACTCTCTGCTTACAGAACGCAAAAACAAAAAAATTACCACACTCGACAAATGAACGCACCGAGCTGTGGGCTTGGCAGTACCACTGCCTACTCTTTCGCATTGATGGCTTTGTGATCACACCAACGCTTTTCAGCCTTGGAATATCTACCTTCACTTCAACTTGCTGCTCATCCAGATTACGACCTCTTTGCTTCAGAAATCGGCAATGCAACTTCAACAACGAAAGCGACCAGCAACAAGCGGCAGAACTGCCACCTTCAGACCAAAGGATTTGGTGCAGCAAGACAGCAACGAAGTAAAGCGCAATCCGTGTGACGGCGCTGTGTCATTTTCCCAGCTCGCTTTTCATCCACTCGCCGGGTCCCGTTTCAAATGCCGTTCTGCCACTGGTCAAAACACCTTCGTAAACGCGCGATTGGCTAATGGACTGTCGACCGCATGTACCCATCAGTGTACGGTCCAGCTGCTGCCACCGACCCGCGGCATCAATCTGAAGAAATCTGAGAAATGCACCACGAGGCGTCATGCCAAGTTGCCAAGTGGGATGCTACCAAAAGCATTCACTTTCTCATCTGCTGGTTGCAAGCCGCTCACCATTTGCTCGGCCCACCACCACCTGGTATCCATCCACCTGCAGGGCCAAATACCAGGTATACCGACCTACGAGACTGAAGCGTGACGTCGGTTCAACTCTCAAGATGCAGACCACCGTCACGCCCCCGACCTGCGCGACGACGGCGGTGCCAGCAGCGCAACTGAAGCTGGAGCTGCCGCACACAGCCAGCGAGCGCGCAATGCCGATGGTACTGCAGCCCAAGGCCTCGTGGAAGGACTCGGAGCGCATCGCGCAGTTCGTGGCCAACGTGACCAGTGCCGTTCTGGTGGTAGCCATTGCCAGTTACTACCTGCTGCCGATGGCTGCACTCGCAATGGTCGAGACCCCGCGCCTTGCGGCTCAAGTGCACGCCCGCGCAGCGTGGACGGCTGGAAATGCCTCCGCGGTGCTCACGGACGGGTGGCAAGCGCTGCAGAAGCTCGACGTCAAGCCGTCCAGTTCTGTCGTCTCGATTCTGCAGCTCGTGTTTAATAGCGCGCAGGTGACTGCGGCGCTCACATTGACGATTGCGTGCCTGGTGCTGATCCGCAAGTACAAGGTCATCGGCTGGTTCCTGTATCTGCAGGTGGGCGTGACGCTGCAGTGGGGAATCGCACTGTACCAGTTGGCGCGCATTATCTTCTCCATGTCGTGCTATTTCACGGTGAAGTTTACCAAGGTCGCGCTCGTGCTCCTTCGACGCGGGTATGCGAGCATCTTTGGCGTTCGCAACAGGCAGGCGGTGGCGCTTCGACGACTCATGAAAACTGCGCCGACACACGCAGTGTGGGTGGAGATGGCCGAGTACCTGGACACCCTGGAGGGCACAGACCACTGGAAAACTACTATCTCGAACGATGATCTGGAATACTGTGACTTCGTGCAGCTGCGGAAGAACTTCAGTGCACTGAAGCGCGCCATGGATGAAAAGAAGCCAAACGTCAGAGAGCTCCGATACATGATGGCGGCACGTGTGATGCGCAACGAGCTGGGCGTGGACTCACCTAGCCTGCACCTCGAGTGCAAATCTGGCACCAAAACTGTGATCAACGAGTACAATGATGCTATTGTGCGCGCGCTAGAGATGCTGGGAAATGCGAGCGAGGAAGAGTTTCCACGCGCTGAAAAGATCGAATTCTTTAAGCACATTAAGCAATCGTTTGGATCAACCGCGCTCTGTCTGAGTGGTGGTGGTTCCATCGCAATGTACCACAAGGGCATTATCAAGGCGCTTCTCGAGGCTGACCTAATGCCGAATATCGTATCCGGGTCTTCTGGTGGTGCCATCACAGCAGCCATGGTTGCCTGCAAAACGAACAAGGAGTTACTTGACGACATCATCCAGGATGATGTTTCCACTCGATTCATACCGCTGGGCATCCGTTGGTTCCCACCGCTGCTAAAGCAGATCACGCACTGCATCAAAACGGGCTTCCTTATTGAGTGCTCTACTTTTGAACGGACGACGCAGCATTACTACGGTGAGCCGCTGAACGATGTGCACAAGGCCATGTATTACACATTCCAAGACGCCTACCTCAAGACAGGCCGCCACGTGTGTATCACTGTGTCGGCTTCCGATGTCAACAGTGCGCACAAAGGGCCCAAGAAACTGTTGTTAGACCACATCAACTCGCCCCACGTTCTACTTTGGAGCGCAGTGGCTTGCTCTTGTTCGCTGCCTGGAATTATGAAGAGTAAACAGCTCATGGCACGTGACTTTGATGGCAATGTGGTGCCGTACAATTCGCTGGGCAAAGAGTGGTGTGACGGCAGTATCCAGCACGATCTGCCCATGGAGACCATGGCTAGCTGCTTTAATGTCACGAACTTCATCGTCTCACAGGTGAACCCACACGTTGTACCATTCGTGGGCGACGAGATCAACCAACCTGGTTTCCGCAAGAGCATTTTCCACACCCTGGAGAGCGTAATTGCTGCTGATGTACGCCACCGCCTGAAGATGTTGGCCTTCCTGGGACTCTTCCCCAAGATTTACGGGCACCAATTCAGCGCGTACTTCCGGCAGAACTTCTCCGGCAATGTGACCCTTGTCCCGGAGTTTTCGTTCCAAGAGGCGATTGGCATCAAAGCTATCCAGAACCCGACCAAGCAAGACATGCACGACTACATTGAAGGCGGCCAACGCACTGCATGGCCGAAGCTGGCGTACATCCGCCACTTGTGCAGCATCGAGAAGTGCCTGGACCGTCAGCTCGAGCGTTTGCTGGGACCGTCCGTTGTTCCTTACAACAACTGGTTGCACCCGGACTCGAAAGAGCTGACTCCGACCGAGAGTACCCCCACCGTATAGCTTTATGTAGTATTGAAGTTGATTGAAAATGGCTACATCGTACTTACCACGAAACCTGCAACACCGGAACGAATGCTCTCTTCTGATTGATCCAAAAAGGGCAAGTTGTTGAAGAACACAACGAACGGTCGCGTTCACTCAAGCGCATACTAATGGAGACAGCTAGCATCATGGACATGGAGAAGATCGATGCGCCGCAGACTTTTCTGGCAATGGACCTTGGTTCTAATAAGCCCAATATGGAAACAACGATCGCTGAAGCTCCGATGGACCTGGCGCAGCTGGTGGAGACGCTGGAGCGCGAGCTGGGGCGCGACCCCAAGCTCGCCATCAAGCACAAACCTAAACTTCAGGAACTGCTCGAGTATGGAGCTTGTACTGTAGTTTTTTCTAGTTGCACAGCGGCGATATTAATATTCGACTGTGCTGTACCGGACAGGAACTTCCCAGTGAACAAGGAGGAGCTGCTGCGATTTGCGCACTTCGATCCATCGCGAAACTACACGCGCAACCTCATCTCGACGGACAACGAGACGTACGCTCTCATGTTGCTCTGCTGGAACCCTGGCAAGTACAGCCCGGTCCATGACCACCCCACGGACGGCTGCTGGGTCAAGGTCATCCAGGGCTACGTGAACGAAGTGCGCTATGAAAAGCAGAACGACAAACTCGTGGAGACGTCGAATGTGGTGCTCACGTCGGGTGTCACCTATATGGACGACTCGTTCGGACTGCACAAGGTCGGCAACCCACACGCGGGGACGAACGCTATATCCATGCACCTCTACTCTCCTCCGTACGAAAAGTGCCGTGTCTGGTTTGACACGGAGGATGCCGGCAAGTCGTCCGTGTCGGTGGCCAACTACTTTACTGAGTACGGCGAGAAGGTGGAGTACTCGTGACTTTTCTCTGAGATTATATCAAACGAGAATAGTGCGGATGTAACTTTCCAATTGAGGACGCTGATCAGCGGCATGGCCGAAGGAAGTTTGGCTTGTACTGGTACATATAATCTAGTTTTTTACAATGATCTTCAGTCATCTCTAGTTTGCATTCTCCTTTTTGTTCTTATGGGAATCCGCAGACATCGTCTCAAGGACAGCTCCGTCGGTGTTTTCTATTCGGCTTTTCCACGTGGCAATGTTGTTGCGCAGCTCCGAAATGACGGTATCGTACTCGTCGATGGCGAAAACCTGACCGGCCGTATCGAAGAGCGGTGTAGCCACCAACGTGAGGAAGGTGACCTGACTGCGAGGCAGGTTGGCCTGCTTTCGATCACACAGAGGCGAAATCGGCAGGTTGTTATGCTCCTCCGTTTCGCCCTGTCTAAAAAACTCCTCAGAAATACGTTCGGCCCAGCTTTGGTGGTACTCAAAAGGTTTTGCGGTGTGTCCGAGATCTGCAAGCATGAGCATCGTCTCCATGAGCAGAGATAGTTCAAGGCCCTGCGCCTCTTCCACCATTGCAAACTTTTTCGTCTTGAGCACCGAAATGCGCTGAAAGTGTCTAGCTAGGTCCGTGGCAAGAATCATTCCAATGATAATCTTGCGAGACTCAGCCCGTTCAGGTGCAGCCATGTGACTGAAGACGTCGAACGCGTCGTGGGATAGGATACGATACAACTCAGCAATGTGCATGCGCTCCAGCACCGAATCATCGCTGTAGGTGATTGCAAGGCTGGACTTGGTGGCGATGAGGAATCCGTTAGAAACTCCCGGGTGTGAGATATCGTGCGCTGCCGCAGCCACTAGTCCAACGAGTAGTGTGCTGTCGTCAACGTTCAAATGCACTCGACGTAGATAAAAATTGATGTCAGCTACTACTGCTGCAGCGTGCCTGCAGAGAATATAAAATGAACAGACAAGTTAGCCATTTGCAAACGTGGAGTGAGTAAGAGCTAAAACTTACAGATGATTGTGATATGGGTTTCGATTGGAATAGCGCTCTTCCACTGCAGCTGCAAAATTTGTAAGTTTTTTCTCGTCCAGTCCAAGTCGTTCGATGAATCCATTCATTCGTACACATGCCAGAAACACTGCCTGCAACGGTTCGGGACAGCGCTGCTTTAGGTATAGCATGTCGACGAAAAAGCGATTTTGAAGACGATCCATCAGCCAGCTTGAAAGCTCGTCAGATGCATCCGCCCTTACCCCGGAGCCTAGGACGTCTTCCAAATTATTTCTGCTGTCAAATACGCGAGTGAGCGCACCACTTGAATAGCGGCTCTCAATAGGAAGATTCTTGGTACTCAGGCGACGTGATGTGGCTACGCGAAGGATATCATTCGACAAGGAATAATGGCGAGAGTGGCGTCCGTCGCTACCGGGCCCAACAGCAGATCTAGATTCATCTGCTGGGTGATCTTTGAAGTCCATCATGTGCAGCCAGCCCTGCACTTCCTCCTCATATTCAGGCATTGTCGAGCTTACCGTCACTTCAAAAAGATCCTGATTGCGAACGAGTGCCGTGATAATCTTGTCGATGTCGTGCTTTTCAGTGGCACTCATCTTAACCTTGATTTGGCATAAAATTCGCAAGATGTCCCCCATTTCGTAGTGCAACTGATAGTTAAGTTTGCCAGATAGCTCTTCCTTCATTTCGAGATTAGCACTGCTCAACCGACGAGCCTCAGTGACAAGGTGGAAAGATGTGAGAAACTCGCGTCGTGTACTTCGTTCCTGCTCTCGAGCGATCCGAACCAAGTAAAGCAACAGGAGTAAAAAGGCTGCCAAAAGTGACAATCGTCGGCTGGGCACCACTTGTGTGGTCGCGTGCACACCCGTCGTCACGATCGCAATGAGTGCCAGCTCAGCTGCCACTACAATGCAATAGGTAAACTGCAGCCGTAATATGCTTGTGCACACGCAAGCGCCAAGCAACTCCATAAAGAGTAGGCTGTCCAAAAAGCCCTCACCGAGCAGTACGGAGGTAAGCCTGACGTCTTCAATATGGACTGCAGTCAGTTGCTTTGCCAAACGAGTGTGTTTCTCGATGCCCGCAAAGACTACCAGAAACAATGGGGTAATTATGCAGTGGTAGTAGAGTAACAGCACAAGCTGCACCGGATCCATCCTCACATTCGGGAAGCGGTACTCGCCCCGCCGTCGCCAAATATGAAGCACGCAGACCGCTGCTATTGCGTACAGCACTGCCGCAACACCTGCGAACGCCGCATCGTCCAACCAGAGCGCATGCGAAAACCTCGTCGTTGAGAGTAATGGCGCGTTATCTCCATGCGAGGCGGCTAACTCTGCGAAAATGGACTTGACGTAAGCTTCAGTGACAACGAGCGTCGCTGCGTTTGAAGACACTAAACACCACGCCGCAAACAGTAGCAGCACCGCAGCCATGTACCAGACGATCCCGATCTGCCATTCGCGGCGGAAGTAGGTCTGGAACTTCTGCTCCACGTCGCGGTCCTCGAAGAAGCACAGAATCGGGTGCGTGGGCTGCTGCACCAGCACGACGGCACGCGGTACAGATCGTCGCGGAGTTCCGTTGACGCCGCGCTTCGAAGGGTTCGGATGCAGCAGTGGTGGCGGCGCCACCGGCTGCACAGGTATCAGCGGCATCACGGCGGTCATGTCCGCTCGGCTTGTACTCGGCAGTCGACGTCTGGTGACTCGCCACCCCGGTCTCAACGCGGCGTGTGTCTAAAGATGAGCAACCGCGAGAAACCACTTCAACCTAAATGTAGCCATGTCATCCCAGCATGGCTACATGAAAGGTCACACCCCAGTCTATGCACCGTTCGTTTGGTGTATCGCACACTATATGACGTGGAGCTACCGGTAGTCGCCGGCAGTTAGCATTTAGGAGCGACCATGGCCGAGGCGGACTACTACGCGACGCTGGGCATCGAGAAGACGGCCACGGAGGAGGAGATCAAGCGCGCCTACCGCAAGCTGGCCATCCGCTACCACCCAGGTCCCTTCCGCGCTTTCCTCTTCCTCTTACGCCCGTCCTCAGCCAGCTAACGACGTTGCTTCTTCCCCCCATAGACAAGAACTTGGACAAGAAAGACGAGGCCGAAGTCAAGTTCAAGGAGATCGGAGAGGTACCATATCTTGGGTACAGCTGGCACACAACCCAGCTGCTAACCTGTTGCTGTAGGCGTATTCGGTGCTGTCGGATGTGGACAAGCGGCGTCAGTACGATCGCTTCGGCAAGGCGGGCGTGGGAGGCGCGGCCGGAGGCGGTGGCGGCCCCGGCATGCACCCGTTCCAGGGACAGGACGCAGAGGAGATTTTCCGCACGTTCTTCGGCGGCCAAGACCCGTTCTCCATGTTCTTCCAGGAAGGAATGCGCGGAGGAGGAGGCATGCCCAACTTTGGAGGTTCGCGCGTGCACGTCTCGCAGTTTGGACCAGGGTTTTCGTTCACGTCTTTTGGGGGCGCACCCGGTATGGGCATGGGCATGCCTGGTATGCGTATGCACCGCGTGAACCAGAGGCAGCGGTGCGTTGGTATTTGATTTGCTGCAAAAACCATTCAGGACTGGTGCTGATGCCTTGTGATGTTGCTGGATGTGGTTACTTGTTGACTGAGCAGTGCGCCGCCCGGACAGAATGTTGCTGGCGACAACCGGCCTCAGGCGAACGGACGACTTTCGCAGTATCGGATTGGCGGCGGCAACTTGCTGCTGGTCTTCTTCCTGCTGTGGATCATGGGCGTGCCCTTCAGCTACCTGTGGATAGCGCTCATGCTGTTCAGCTACCTTGGACTCGTCTAAGCAGAAACTGCAGTAGACAGAGGAAGCACCAAGCGTTGTGAGCTGGATATCATCTCCACTGAGCTGCACATTCAGGCGTGTGTCACTCTCAACCTTGCCAGACGAATTAAGTTTCAAGCGCGCTGCTACTGCTGCAGCCAAAGAGTGTCCACACGGCGCGGACGCTACGCCGCCGTCGATCAAAACGAGCGAACCCGTATATATATTCGCTTAGTCTGAATAGATTTTGCTTCAATACGCCACACTTCTGTCCACCGACGTCCTCCAAAACCGTCCACCTCTCCCACTTGTCCAGCATACCGCCTGTTTTATCGAAACTCTCTCCAACTGTAATCGTATAATACCTCTTCACTTCCAGAAGCGCCATCGGGTCGGGGAATCATGACGTCGCGCAGCTCGGACGCGTCCCTGGAGCGCCGCGCCTTCCTCCCTCCTTCGCCCGCACACTCGGAAGACAGTTGCCCTCTCTCCGACGTGCAAACGCGGCCTCGCAAGGCCTCGAACTCACCGAGAACGAGGCCTTTGCACGCCCTCGCCGCCCTCGTGGCGCTTGTGGGGCTCGTTCTCGTCGGTTCGCTGCTCTACGCCACCGAGAACGCGTCCAGCGCCGCGATCCACGACGAGAAGGCGCTGGAGATCGAAGACGCGTTCAATACCCCGCGTCGGCTCGCGAAATTCGCCGTGAACAAGAGCATTTTGGACAATCTGGACGTCGTGAACGTCACTTTTGAGTACAAGGCGCCCCAGCCCAAGTATTTCGGCCGGGACCGAGTGGCCGCGTACTGCGTGAGCGTCACGGACGAGCTGGCCAATCGCACGCCCAGTGTGCAGGAGTTTATGGACGCGGTGCCTACACACGGCAAGAGCTCGGGCTTCGTGGAGCTCGGACCTTTCGTCAACATGCGCTGCTCGTGGCTGCTGCGGTTCATTACGGGGGACGACCAGGTGCTGGGGGAGACCAAGCTGCTGAGGTTCAAGCGTGGACCGACGCAGCCCTTGCAGCTTCATCTCGCACTGACGGGGAACGCGGACGAGATGCGAGTCAAGTGGGTGAGTGACAATGTCACGGACCCGGTGGTGATTTTTGGAGAGCAGAAAGAGAAGCTGGGGAATGTTGAAAGAGCGACGCAGAGCAGTTATAAGGCGGAGGACATGTGCAACGGCCCGGCGACAACCGATTTCCCCAGGAATTATAGAGACCCGGGACAGATCTTTGATGCAGTCATGTCCAAGCTGGAAGCAGGAAAGACGTACTTTTACAAAGTAGGGAGCCGGAAGGGGGAGATGAGCGATGTACTCGAGTTTAGGATGCCTCCTGCGCCGGGGAGTAATAGCGTCACGGCTGATGCAGATGGATCGAGCATGAGCTTCTTCGTGTACGGTGACCTCAACACGCCAGTGGGTGCGACGGACAACTTCGCAGAGGATAACGGCAACTGCGGAACTACTATGCAACTGATTCGCGAGGATATGGAGCGAGCTACTGCTGATCCAAGCAAACACAGATATGTGGCTATCTTGCACGTTGGAGACCTTGCCTATGCGATGGGGTCCACCTATATCTGGGATCAATTCGGCCATCTTATTGAGTACGCTGCTGCGCGCCTGCCGTACATGATCAGCATGGGTAACCACGGTAGGTTATCAACGACTTCCGTATGATTTCAGTCATAATGGTTGTGCTAACCGGGGTAATGCGTGCAACTAGACTATGGGTACTTGGAAGGTGTCAAAAGGGATCCAGTCAAATGGCCAGCTCATCAGACATTTGAAGAGGCTGGCACGCACGGTCATGACTCCTATGGTGAATGCGGTGTGCCGTCAGAGAAGCGTTTCCACATGCCTGAGAACGGCAATGGCGTGTACTGGTACAGTTTCGACACAGGTCTTGTACATCACGCGGTGGTGAGCAGCGAGCACGAGTTTGCGCGGGGCTCGCCACTCCACAAGTGGCTGGTGAACGATCTTAAGTCTGTTGACCGCTCGAAAACCCCGTGGCTGTTCGTATACATCCACCGACCGCTCTACTGCTCCGTCGCCTACTCTGGCGATTATTACCGGTCCCTGATGTTCCGTGATCAGCTGGAGCAGGAGCTGGCTGACTACCACGTGGATATCGTCTTTGCGGGTCATTACCACTCGTACGAGCGCACGTGCGCTGTGTTTGGTGATCGCTGTATCGAGTCTCCCAGCGGCAAGGCGATGGCGCCAGTACACCTCATGGTTGGCTCAGGTGGCTACAGAGTAGACGATGCCGGGTTCTACCGCTCACGCTGGCGCGAACAAGGTTTCCTAGAGCACGGCTATGGGCGAGTTCACATTTACAACGCGACACATCTTCACTTCGAATTCGTGTCCGATGTGGAGCGTAGAGTGAAGGATGAAACCTGGATTGTGTCAACACACGACTGGCCCAGCAAGCGCGAGCGATACCCTCCGGGATACTTTCCACCCCAAGACATTGCAGGCTATGGCGCTGCTGCGATTTTGGCTTTGCTAGCAATCTATGCCGTTATCGTGCCAGCAATACGCCGCGCACGAAACAAAAACTGCATACCCCTGCCGTCGATACGGTTTTCTTAATAGAGTGGAGAGATCATTTTTCATGTGAACTTCATTTACACTTTCCTGGACTCCGTTGGCATTGCACTGAATTTTTGCGTAGACCAGAACGGAGAAGTCAAGAGTAGGATGGTGGCCCGAAGTCGAGCAACAGAGTGAAATGGCATCAAGTACACACTAGGTACAGGAGCTGATGAGGGGTAACAATGGACTGGATTGAGATGAATAGTTTATTGACTTTGCGTCCTTTAGTGCACTGTCCTCTACAGCTCAAATTCCTCTTCGTGGACGTCAAAGCTGTGCGCACCAATGTCGGCAATCGCGTCGTTCGTAGCTGCCTTTAGAGCCTCGGGACCCGAGATGAACACCCCGATTGCAGTTTCTGTTGAGCTAGAGGTGTGCCTTTCGTGCACTTCTCGTATGAGCTTAACCATATTCGGGCGCGATCCACAGGCAACATCAAACTCCTCCACTAAATCACGAAGCGTCCTGAGACCCACAGCGTCGTCACCATAATCTTGGTTAGCCTCTGTCGGTGATGTTGGTCGAATGCTCGAGTAGTTGCAGTGTGCGACGTCATGGTCTAGAGACGGATACTTGATGTTGCTGTTCGGTGAGGGTCGTTGCCATCGATTCAGCAACAACAAGGCGTACGTGACGATCGGGATCAAGAATACTACCCCGATCTCCACAAAGTTCTGCAAAGGCCAAAACTGCGTCTTCTTCCCGTGATCCATCAGCACGCCATTGTCAAATTCCAGCCATAGCACCAACAGCGTGACTGGCACGAACATGGCCGAGTACAAAACAATCTTAACGCCTCTGGAACGCATTGGCTCGATAAATGGTGATGGAGCACTACGCAGACCTGCACAAGTTCTCGTTGGGGCACTGTGGATGATGCTTGTCTTGACTCGCAATCGATCGTAGTCAATTGCTGTGTCCAGCATCATTTTGCTGGGCATACGCGTCAAGTTGAATCGAAGCGTGAACCGCTCGCCGTGCGGATCGAGACGTTTGATCTTCGATAGTATCGGGAAGATCTCTTCAAGCAGTGCAAGCTCGCGAATGGCCAAGACTAGGAAGACGCGTTGCATTGGAAGTGATGGGTCATGCTTTTCGAGTCGAGCTGTCATATCCTCTAGAATGGCAAACAGCGGCGTGGAACCAATGCCGCCTCCAATCAAACACACCGTCGAGTATTCGTCGTATCCGGCGAGTGAAGCACCGTAGAAACCATCCATGTACACCATTGGAAGCTTGCTTTTGTCTCGGCACTCTTGCGCGTGGTCTACGAGATCCTCAGTCCAATCTCCTAGCGATTTCGCGAGGATGGTCAGAGATGTTGGGCTCGTTCGCGGAGAAGAACTGATCGTAAATGCATGCCATTGCAGCTTTGAGATGGCAGGAACGTTGAGGTACACAAACTGCCCGATGTCGAAGCTACCCTCGAGTTGGTTTGTTGACCGAGCCAGCACAATTTTGACAAGGCCCTCGGGCAGTCGAGTAAACTCGAGCACTTGCACAGGGAAGAGCGAGTTCCAGCGCGAAATCGCTCTGCTCGACAGATAGAGAACGAGCGTCGGAAGCAGCCACCAAACAATGACGTTGAAATGCAGGACGGCGAAGATCACAGCAGGAATGTACAAGTGATGCACGTAGTAGAAAGTCTCGAAGAGATGGCGGCGAACCCACGGATGAGACGTGAACAGGATGGCGAGCATGAAGAACAACGAGATCTCTCCGAACACGTTGAACCACTTGGGATAGCCGATGTGCCAGTAGTCAAGCTGACAGTCGAAGCACGGCAGCGCTTGCTGGGCAAGCACACCCTGCCGATACCACAACCAGTAGAACGGAATTGCGTGCAGAATCGCACCATAGATTGCGAACAAGCCAAGCCAGCGATGGTACTTGACACCATTTGCGTACGAGATATTGAAGAACTCCATCCAGGCGCAATGACGAGTACACGGCAGGAAGAGGAACGCCATGTTGAAGACGGAGCTGTAGCCAAATACAATGCCGCTGAGCTCGAGAACCGTGTTAAAATCGTACGGATCGCCCGCGAGAGGCAGGAATCGACGCTGGTTCATCCAGCCGTAGACAAACAAAACCACGTTTCCAATGATCAGGAACGCAATGAATAGCAGCTCACCGTAGCAAAAGTCCGTCACGTAGTGAGCGCCAGGAATCCATTTGAAGCGTGGCGGCTTGCGACGCAGTAAGGCCGACACAGCGAGCACTTGACGGGCCGTATGGCGGTGCACATTGTAGTCTCGAACGAACTCGAAGAAGAGCAAACTGCCAAGCAATGGCAGTACAGTAAACACGACGAAGAACGTCGGAGCCAGCATTTCGTAGTGACCATACGCCTTGAGCGAGGACCCGGGAGGTGGTGGAGTCAATGGCACGCCCCACAACGGACTGATGGCGGTGATGAAGCTCAGCTGGATCGATGGCGACAAGTACATCACTTGGCCCCAAATGTACATGACGACCGACACCACGAGCAGCACATGGGACAGAGTATTCAGGAACGGCACGCGGGCAGCAGGTAAACGTGTTGGTTTGGTGTTCACCGTCGAGCTTTTGGTGCCCACCTCGTTGACGTTCACTAGCGGTCGGAACACTGCAGCTTCTCCATCAACTTCTCGTCTTCCCAAAGGTGACAAGCACAGCTCTGGCATCGTCGATGTGCGAGATCAGTGGAGAAAACCGAAGTGGTGACCCAGCCGACTTCCATCCACCACCACCGAATCGGTGGTGCATCCCATTGATACGAAAGTGGGCAAGGGTCGACAATGGATGACATGATACTGCAAGGTCGTCCTAGAAGCGTCTGAGGCACGAGCTCCCCGAAGTAATTGACTGCGACGTGCAGAGGACGAGCAAGCAGCATGCCTCAAGCCAATCAATAGCCAACGACACAGAACCAGTTCAACATGACCATCATGAACACCTTCAGCATCAATGGATGTCATGCGTTAATGAACCTCTGGCTGAACAACGGTCTTTATTCCAGATACGTCTCGAGTTTTCGTCCGCTGGCGAGCCACTTGTGCACACGGACCGGGTGATGGAGATACTCCTGCAATTCCCTGAAGAGTTCAAGTCGGTACTCCTTGAGCCATGGGGACGGGACGGTGGTGCGTCTCAGGAAGAGATATCTCTCCACGTCTTGGCGCTGCATCATGGCCTCTCCTTCGTACGGGTACCAGGCGTCCCGGCAACTCGAGCAGCAGACGCTTTCCTCGTACGTGCGGTAGATGAGCATTTCACCCTTGAACAGCACGTCGTCGAGCGAGAGAAGACGACAGCACGGGAAGCACTCGGACCCGGGCGACGTCACGTCTTTCAAAGTGTTTTCCCACTTGGACACTTGGACGTGGACGCAAACGTTTTCATGGTCGGCTAGTTGGGCTTGGGTGAGGAACGCTACTCCGCACAAACACTTGAGACGTTCCATTCTTGTCCGTCGTGACGCTTGCTGCTCTTGATCGGGACACGACGAAATCAGGAATGGTCGGGCTCCGCTATGGGCTCCGCTAGGCGGTACCTTTTCTACAGGTGACCATCGTGGTTTATCCTTCATGCACTCGTAACTTTACAGTTTGTGTGTCAAGAGTGAAAGCATTATATTAATTGCTACAACTTCTACGGCAATGGAAGTCTTCGTTGACTTGAGCACCTGAGGCGAAAATGTTGTCACGCTTCATGGGCACAGGGCGTTGGTGCTGAGAGAAGTGCAGGCTTACCCAATGCAGTGCACCAGAGCGCGGAGACAGTTTCAACGTAGCCACCCTGGGGTTTGATCATGGGCTCGCAGCAGCGTCGGTCAACTTGTGGGTGAGTTGGTTTGACCGTCACGCGTAGTTGAGCTTTGAGTTTTGCTTCGAGTTTGTTGCTTGGACGTTCGTTGGGGTAAATCCTTGACTGCTTCATGGTGCGTCGTGGCACGGAAATCGAGAAGTGAGCAGCTCCCGTCGTGAACTACATGTACATGAAGAACTGAGATTGACCTGCCCCATCAACGTTCATAATCAATCCTGGGCACCAACACAACATTTATTGGTTCGATCCACGCGCTCGAGCACACGATTTCAGTTCCTATTGTAGAAACAATAATGTTGCTGAGCAGTGAGTACTACCGACTACAGCTCTCAACTCGCGTACCTCAAGGTCAGAGAACCACCCAGTCACCGAGCCGCTAAATATGCGAGCTGTGTATGCTGAATGTGCACCCACCCAATACTCCTCACTCTAACTGTCCTTGGCTTCAGTCATGGTGATATCCTCGCAAAAGCAAGTCAGTAAAGTATTGTCACGATTCGAAATCGTGTCCAGTGGCCTCCTTGGTCGCAGCTTGCAATTCTCGTGACATCCGCACCGCAAACGCAATAACCATTGGGCAGGAACACTCCAGTCAAGCTCCAGCGACTGGAGCTACAAAATCCACGACCGCGATGACCCTCCACCCTTCAGCAGGGTATCTTGTCCACCTAACAGCTAAGATGCCGGCCGGTAACGTTCAGTCCCAAGTCCACCGCCGCTCTGATCTCATCCACGAGCTCTTCCAGCTCAAACCGGCGCTTCTCCCCATCGGAAAACCGCACGGTCCACTTGGTTGGCGCGTCGTCTCTCGTGGTCCACCCGATCACCTGCCCCGTGATCCACTCCGTCTCGACCGAATCGGTCTTTTCCTCCACGACCATGATCTTCTTAAGAATGCTCCAAAAGACCGATCGTCCGGGCAATTTAGCCAACTCGTCCATCAGCTTCGTCTTGTCAAACTGGTCCTCCTCGTCCTCCACCTCGTCCTCCACAGTCTCCTGCTCTTCATCGTCACTCTCGGCCTTCCTCCTGCGTCCCGACTGGTCAGCGGAGGCTTGCAAGACGCTCTTTTCGTTCTTCCTCAACGTCGAGAGGCGGTTCTTGAGCTGACTCTCGCCGGGGATTTTCGCCAGCAGCGTGGGCTGATTGGCGTATTTCTCTTGCAGCGCGAGGCGGCACTTCTTGGCCGAGGAACCTTCGGCCAGCAAGGCGTCCACGTCCCCTTTGACGGACAGGTCGATACCCTTGCGCTTCTTATTGCTGCTCTCAGTACCGTGGCCCCCGGCGATTTCGAGGTTATAAACTCTCGCAGTTTCCGACTCCTCCTCCTCCCTTGAGCGCACGATGCGCAGCCGCCGCGGACAGTTGCGGTGTGAGACGCAGCGGTATACTTTACCGTTACCGAGCGCGCCGTAGTTGTACGCGATCTGGTACAGCGATGTGTCCAGAGAGTGCAGCGCGACCGTGGCGGCGTCCATGGACGCGTGCGTCGACACGTGGTCGAAGAAGAGCGCGGGGGACGAATGGCGAGGCATTCCGGGAGGTTTTGATTAGCAAGTGTATCGGGTTTTGATGGAATAGTGGTGGTGGGTACCTTTAGATTACGATATACTCTGGTTAGTGATGGGGTCAATTGATGGTACCTTTGGATAGTCCTACGTATGAGGATATGGCGCAGTTGGTTTTGAAGTTGTAGTTTTTGAGGTAGTAGCCCCATAGCTGCTCGACTTTGGAAAGTTTGCAGTACAGTTCTCCATTGCAACCGGGTAGCGGGGCCTCGACCTCTTGGATCCACACAGACACGTAGAACTGCTGGTCCGTTTTGCCGCGGTACAGACGAAAGTCCATGTTGGAGGCGGTAGGAGATAGGATCGACGTGCGGAAGCCTCGAGAGTTGATTTCGTCATCGGTCCACGATGCCAAAAGCTTGGTGCGATCGCCGTACCCGAGCAGCGTCATGAGCGGCAGTGTGGTTTCGGCGTGGCCGAAGCGCAAGTTACCGACGATGGCTGTTTCACCTGTGGTGAACTTTTTCATGGTGGTATAGATATCTTGCAGCAGGACGGCGGCCATTTCGTAGTTGATCTTGTACCCGGCACCTTGCTCGTAGAAAGCTTCTAGGTCCTCGGCGTAGTCCAGTCGGTTCAAAAACGTTTGATCCATGAGAGAGCACCACTGGTTCGTGATACCGAACACCATGATGTCAAACCTACGAGTTCACAGTACATTGTGAGCTGATAGAACAGAGCACACATTCGCAGGCGACAACGTACGCGCAAGCTGCGAATGCTGCACGAACATCAGTGACACTGAGTGTTGCACTCTCCGGCAGGTTCAGTTGCGTCTTGAGGTACGCTTCGCTTGCATTCATTTGACTGGAGTTTCCGTAAGCCTTCAACTCCGCAGAAGCCTTCGAGTTGTGCTTGACCTCCGAAAGGTAGCGGTCACAAATGTCGTAGAAGCGGATGAGCGGGTCCTAGAACAGCAAGGAAGACAGTATCACCTCGGTTCGTCAGCATGGGTACGAATTTGCTGTGCGAAATGCTCTGGTTAAACGTACTTTTCCCTTGGCATACTCGACGTACTGAATGTCGTCTGGGTTGTCGAAAAAGGTGCTGGCAAACCTGCAAGAATTGACAGTGACACAGCAGAAACCGAATCACAATCGTGCAGTCCAGCAACGACTCGTGGGAATTTTAAACCTACGCTTTGGCACTATCACCCGTGCGCGCTTTGAAAGTGTGTGCAAGCAAGAACTGGGTTGGGTTATACACCGTCGGGAAAGCCGAGCCCACCGACTTTCGGGTTCGTTTTCCGTACGCTGCAAGCTCATCAAAACCAGTTGATGATAGGGCCCCTGCAACTGTAAGATTATACGGGAGCGAATAGTTCTTCAACCACTGCGGGATGGCACTTGAATAATTCGCCTGAAGCTTTTCCAAGAGATCGGCAATTTCTACCATAGTATTGTCGGTAGGAAACCTGAACAATAGATAACGCTTAGCGGCAAAGAGAGAGGGGGCCCTCAAATGGAAAGTAATTCCGCCATACCTGCTTCCATGACGACTCACTTGTTGAATCTGCAGCAGCTCCAGATCCGATGCTTGGATTCCTGTCGACATTGCATTCGACTGCACAAGGTTTGAAGAAGTACTACGCTGATCCCAGTACATCGTCATCGTTCCAAACGAACGAGAGCTAAAGACACTGGAGTTAACAGCATTCAGGCTGTCAACCTCGACGACGACAACATTCTTGCCTTCGTAGCCACCTGTGACTGCTAGCAGGATTGTTGCAACGACATATGTGACAGCCAGGAATCGACCGATCGTCCTCACCGGCACGACTGGCGGTGAACCTGGCAGATTTTTCCGGTCGAACGATTCGAAGCTCCTCGGCATTGCTACTTCTTTCAAGACAAATACAAAGTGCGGTTGTCGCTTTTGCACGATGGTCACCTTGCGTTCTTATCGGTCGTCTCATTCGCAAACATTTTTAGAGAGCAGACAAGCTTGTTCATGGACCACCACGACAGAGTTGATCACCATAAACGACATGATATCTCATTTCAATCGGATACATCTTGTGCGGGCACTCAAACTTGATCTACTATGACGTCTTGATCGTCTACACGGCACAGTCCGCCTCGAAGTTGTAGTCGTTGATGTAATAGCTCCAAATCTCTTCCACCTTCGAAAGTTCGCAGTACATTGCGTCATCGCATCCTGGAAAACGGGCCTCCACCTCTTGAATCCACACCGACGCGTAGTACTTCTGGTTCGTCTTGCTGCGGTACAGACGGAAATCGATGCTCGAGGCTGTGGGAGCTAGGACCGACGAGCGGAAGCCACGCGAGTTGATCTGCTCCTCCGTCCACGACGCCAAAAACTTGGTGCGGTCGCCATAACCCAACAGCGTCATGAGCGGAAGTGTGGTTTCGGCGTGGGCGAATCGAAGGTTGCCCACAATCGTTGTGTCACCGGTGGTGAAGTTTTTCATGTAGGCGTAGATGTCCTGTAGGAGCACAGCCGACATTTCGTAGTTGATCTTGTATCCGGCACCCTGCTCGTAAAAGGTTTCCAGCTCGTCCGAGTACTCCAGGTAATTCAGAAATGTTTGGTCAACAAGGGAGCACCACTGGTCAGTGACGTTGTTCAGCATGATGTCAAAGCTGTTCCACAATTCACAATAACGTTAGGACACCCCCAAATAACACCTTTCGTAGCAACTCAGAGCGTACGCGCAGGCGGAGAACGCGGACACAGCATCTGTGGTACTTCAGTCAGCATCACTTGGCAGGTTCAGCTGAGACTTCAGAAACACGATGCTTTCGTTCATTTTTCCCGAGGTTTGGAATGCGTCAAACTCCTGAAGCGCGCTGGCGTTGTCTGTGACTTCTGCGATATCACGATCACACTCATCGAAGAAGCGAAGCAGTGGGTCCTGAAAGCGTATCAAGAAACAATGAGACCGACACAAAGGGCTGCTCCCAGAAGCTGGAAAGCTTACGCTGCCGTCCGGGTACTCAATGTACTCCACATCCTCCGGGTTGCTGAAGAACGTGCTGGCAAACCTTTAGCGGCAGTACACAAGTTGGTACAAGTCAGTTCAGCGGCAAATGGGCAATCCACAAAAGAGCACGTACGACTGGGCACTCTCACGGGTGCGCGTGACACTTGTGTGTGCTATCTTGAACAAGCCGGCATTGTACGCCATCGGGATGGACGACCCCACGAAGTTCCGAGATCGCGAGCCGAACTCCACGAGCTCTGTAAAGCCCGCAGGCGCAAGCTCGCCCGCGTCCGTCGAGTTGTACGGCAGCGAGTAGTTCTGAAGCCAGTCGGGAATGAAGCTTGAGTAGTTGCCCTGCAGCTTGTCCAGCTGGTCGGCGATCTCCCCCATGTTCCCTTTGATGGGGTATCTACTGCCATGGTGACTCACTTGCTGCAGCTGCATCAACTGCAGATCCGCCGCTTGGACGGTCGATTCGCTTGCAACGTCGATGTGTCATGCTGGTCCCAGTACTTGGTCTTGTTGGCAAACGACTGTAAACTGAAGCTGCGGCCAGCGTCCGCACCAGCGAAAAGGATGAAAACAACCGCCAACTTGTCGAGCATGGCGTCTACAATGCAAATCCGGGAGTGAGCTGTTTGTATCCTCAGTGTGCATCCTGACCCTCAGCCTGTCTACCGTGGACAGGCTGAGGGTCAGGATGCAACCTTCAGTATCAGCTGCAGATTCGCTCGCATCAACTTGAAGTTGCTGTCTATAGAAGGAGCGTTTGTCAAATGAAGGAGACGTTTGAAAGAGGTGCTCCACATCATAATGATGTACGCGTACACACATTTATATATCCGAGATCCGCCTGGCCATTCAAGAAAGCCTTGGGGTTTATGGGGGGCCACGAGCACCGCGAAGGCCACGGCCGCTCGCGCGCGGGCGCGTGGGAAGGCTTTGAGAAGCTCAAGCAGGCGCTGGATGGCCTGGCCACTGCCAAGGGCGTGTCCCAGAGCCGCATCGGCGCCGTGGCCAAGCTGGCGGCGCATTATTCCAAGGTGAAGAGGCGAAGCTTTTTTTTTTATTGGGAGCTGTCTGCTGACTTGGAGTTTGTATGCGACAGTTCTACAAACACGTGGTGCACGACATTGAAATTTTTCTATGGAAGGCTGAAGTGGAGCACCGATTGGCAGGTACGCGATTATATTTTCTTAGTGGAGGAAGTAAAAATTCTGAGGTTATTCTTGTGTGTTTTATGGTTATTTAGGCCTCTACGCTATCGATGCCATTATCCGACAGGTGCGGAATTATATTTTTTTTATTATATCTGTTGAGTAGGTACTGACAGGATGACTGTGTTTCTTTTTGCTGCAGGCTCATGCCAAGAACGGCCCGAAGGACGCGTACGTTAAACGTTTCATGATTCGGCTGGCGGACACCATTGCAGCGGTGAAGAAGGTCCCGGAGCAGTCCCAGGTAAGAGGGGAATGTTGTTGGTGAAGTGGAAGGGAAACAGACTTCTGATTTTTTATTTGTGTTGGTGCAGTTGAAGGTTCGGCACGTGATTGAAGAGTGGCAGAAGCGCGGGGTTTACTCGACGAAGCAGCTTGAAGACGCTGGCGGACGTGAATATCTGACCAAGGGACAAGTAAGCAATTGCTTTTGATTGCTGTGGATTGAGACTCTTATGGTTCTGACCTGTTGATTTTATTTTATTAGGAGGAGCAGTCGGAAAATGTTACGCCACGTGCATCGCCAGGAAAATTGGCGTCGCTGTTATCCATAATCAAACAGAAGAAGGGGGAACAGGAGCACCCAGGCGACCAACAGCCCCGGCCGCCTTTTGACGACTCGCACGCCAGAGACCAACGCCAGGGAGACAATGGTGGGGCGTATAATCATCGAAGTTACGACGAACGACGAACGAATGATCAGCGCTACGAGAGCAGTGACGCCGGCGGCATTATGGGCGATGCACCTGGTGTGCCCGTCGGAAGCGGTCGAATTCGGAGAGCCCCTGATGATCACCCAAGCGACATGGACGACCGTGATCCGAAGAAGGCTCGCGGCTCCCGGTGGGGCCCATCTAGATCGGACAACAACCCTCCGAACGATAGGCCTGCTCCAATTATTACGTCCCTGGACAGAGAGGGAGATTATCGATCTGATAGTGGCAGAAATGGTTACGGTTCACCTCCGGGGTCATCTCGTCAGGCCCCGCCAAGACATGAAGAGTGGAACAGAAACGCACCCCCTTCTCGTGGTTCTGGCGCTGGGTGGCCTCGTAGTGAAGGCGTGCGATCACCACAGTCTGGAAACCTAGGTAGACACAATGCGAGTCCGTACGAACAGGGCGGCACGCAGCGATCCCCGTTTTCTGGATCGGACGACCGGCGTAGCCCTGGTAACCGCGTGCCAGGGACCTCTGGAGAAGTTTGCCGCAACTTTTTGGCCGGCAGATGCACGTTTGGTGATCGTTGCTGGTACGGTGGTTGTTCAACCAGTGTTTGTTTTGCGCCTATATTATCACGCGAATGCACACTAACTTCGCTTCATTTGATTTACTATAGGCACATTCACGACCAGCAGGCCCTTCAGTCAGGTGGCCGTTCAGATATGGCTGAAGCTAGGCGCAAAACGGTGCTGTGCAATAACTTCCCGCTCGGGAAGTGTCGCTTTGGAGATAACTGCAGGTACTACTCGATTAGTAGCATTGACATTTGCTTTGTTTGTGAGGTCGCAACTAGGTTGCCTTGCCTCTTTCCTTTAATGGACCGTTCTCTGATGATGGACTCCCTTTGCGGGACCTGTTTTTTTTGCCGTGTACGTGGATCTCTCTTTCAGCTTTGCTCACGGAGAAGATGAACTTGACAAGCCCGCGAGACGACCACCCGTGCATGGTGATCCAACTGGAAGCCGCTGGCAGCCATCACCAAGCGCACGGCCAAGTGTGGAGCAGTCACGCATTTTGCCTTCTCCCAATGCGTCTGCTCCACCTCCCCAAGCTAGATCTTACGGAGCCCCGCAAGCTGTATATAATGAACCACACGGTGATCGCGGCACTAGAGAAGGTGATTCTTCTGTATCTTGTGCTAACGCCGCTGCGCCCTCACCCGGTGGGCGCCGGCTGCCGCCCGACCACCAGTCTGCCTCAACGGTGCCTCCACAAGGCTACCCAGGGTCGTTCACCTCGGCTTCGTCTCCGTACGGCGCCACTGCTGGATCAACATTTATGAACCAAGCTCCGTCTTACCCGAGCGGTGGTGACCAAGGTCGAAGCCACATCCCAGGCGGTGCACCCGTGTTACCATCCCCTGGCTCGCTGTCGCAGTCTTACGGAGACCGTGCTGCTGCTTCTGCTCCGGCCCCCACTTCCAAGGTCCTTGCGGACGACGACGATGGCGACACAATTGAACCTGAGTTTACTCTGGAGTACGACGACGACGACTAAATGGAGATAATTGGCGTTTGTCAAACACATTGCGGTTCATTAGGCGCGACAAGACGCTCATGCACTTGTACATGTTATCGCCGAGAGGTTCAGCAGACGGCACAAGACGAGAGGAGAGATAGCAAGAACCAGGTCGGCTAATGCACTTTTGAGTATAGCAAACACGATTCGCAACAATCGTTATACGGAAAGATGTTACATATCCACATATGTCCACCTTTGAGATGGACACTTCACATAAACACATGTCCACAGATGTCCATCTTTGAGACAGACTCTTCAAGTGTATCTATTATGTTTTCATCCAATCATGCATCGTTCACGTTAAACTCTGTACACCCATTGGCCAATCCGCAGTTTCAAAATCTTCTGATAACAGCGAAGAATGAGGAGCTCCTCAGATGCCTCGGGGTCACTCCCCCCTCCCTCTTTGTATGTGCCTCATCGACTGCTGCAGGCACTCGCAATCGCTTCTTTGGTGCTCCTTGCAGTGGCCACCCAACTTCCAGCTCCTTTTTCCATCAGCTCGTCGAGCATTTTTCGATCTCCGGAGACGCCTCAAACCGCCAATTTCGAGCACTTGTTCGCTACTAAAACCAAGTATTGGGACCAACGCCACGGTAAAACCGGCGGCCATGATGCTGCAATCATAAGAGCATTGATGGCACTCCCCGCTCTTGCAAATTCGACCGACAGGACGCCTTTACGGCAGGAATTAGAGTTGATACAGACCCAAATCGTGGCACGTCACGGAATTCGGTAAGTAGGAATCAGAAAAGGTTGGATATTAATGTTTTTTTTAATGTATATTTTTATATGGATGGTGGTGGTGGTAAGGTACCCGACAGGAGGCAATATTCAGGAGATTAACGTCCTGCTGGAGAGATTGCAGTCCTTTGGGAGGTTGCTGCCAGAGTGGATGAGGAACTATACGCTACCGTACAATATGAGTGTTGAAGGAGAGCTTGCTGTGGCTGGAGTGAAGGAACTACGGAAATTGGGTCGTCGAAATCTTGTTCGAAGCGGACATGAGGGGCCTGTGACGTATGAGAAGGAGACGTACCGTGTCGCGCACACGCACGTGTCGAGGACTCGAGACTCTGCTATTGCGTACGGTTATCATGAGATAACAGCAGCTTTGGTAGGTTTAGTGGATTGCTGCTGTCTTACATTTTTTCTGTGGTGCAGATTTGCTAGCGAGTTCTTCGTGAATGCGAACGAGGTGCAATACATTGAGTATCCGAAAGACAAGGTAGGTCGCTGTCTGCGTTTTGAAATGAGCAATTAGCCGCGCTTCCATACCAATTTTTTCCATGTAGGATACCCTTCTGCGTTTCTTTGACCAATGCGCGCGATACCAGCGAGAGGTGAAGCAAAACATAACAGCACAAGAACAGATGAATGACTTCCGAAAGTCAAGCAGAATGGCTGAGAATGCGAAATGGCTGAAAAGGTCACTTGGGTTGGAGGGAGAAAACATCGATTTCTCAGCCAAAGACCTAACGGCGGTACAGTCTGCTTGCGCGTAAGACGCTTTTCACTTTTGTTCACGTTCGAATTGGAGCACTAAAGAAGCTAACTGGGCTGTTGGCGGACTTGTAGGTTTGATATCGCGCTTTACCACCACAAGCACCACTGGTGCTCTTTATTATCCAAAAGTCTTTTGCAAACAGTCGAGTATCTGGACGACTTGAAGGAGTTTTATTGGATTGGAGGTGGATACAAGATTAACTACGAAATGGCGGCCGTTCTGTTGCGCGAAATCTTCGAAACGATGACAGCACGGACCCAAGTTGGTGCTTCGCTCACTGGCAATTTCTTTTTCGCTCATGCTGAGACGACACTCCCGTTGGTGACACTAATGGGGTATGGCGATCGTTCTCTTCTGTTTGCAAATGCTTCGCTTTCCGATATCGAATCTCGGGGATTTCGGTCATCGATCCTGTCCCCGTTTGCAGCAAACGTTGAATTCCGGTTGCTCAAACGGAAATCGAACGATGGAGAGTACTATGTGCAAATCCTTGTGAACGAGAAGGAAGATAAGATTCCTGGGTGCGGCCGTGTATTTTGCAAGTTATCGCAGTTGAAGCAGCAATGGCACTACTACCTGAAGACATACAGCTTTCATGAAGACTGTGTGTAAGCTAGTTGGTGGAGGAAACCGTACAATGCACGGTTTCCTTGTACGGCGTACATGTACATGATAATAAAGCGTTTGCATCCTGCATTTAGATGCGACTATCTGCGCTCGGATCTATCGTCGCCCCTTCAAAGTCACGAAGCAAGTGCATGAATGGCTTCTGTAACAGCACCCGATAGTGTTTCTGACTCTGTCCCAGGAGGTGTAGCTGAAGAAGGTGACGCATCGCTCAATGATATTCACGACGAAAACAGCAACAACGATACCGTTGAGGAGTGTGGCAAGCTGCCAGAGTGTGTGGAGGACTCTTTTGCAAGGCTTTGTATTGATGTTGAGCGTGTTACTGGCCTCGCATGGTACCATGATCGAGTTTTGAATGACAATCGCCAACGACGAATCTACGTTCGCTTTATGATTGATCCTGGTAATATGCACATATCCACGGATACTTTCGTTTGTACAGAGCGATGCCTAAAACCAGTGGAGATGATAATACCTGTGTCACTAACGGCAGAATTCGTTGGTACAATGATGGTGATGGAGATTTGGGAAGCTCAGGATGGATTTCAGAGTGAGCTTGTCGGTTATGGTCGTGAATATATTCACAAAATGATTAGGGACAATTCGCTGGAGATTCCATTGACGACAAAAAGAGGCAAGGCTTCCTGTGGGAAAATGTTTCTATCCGCAGAGCTAAATGGACGCTCCGGGGTTCTATCGAGTACAAAACTTCGAGGATCCAGCTTACTGTTTGATGGAAATGGTGAGCTGGCGATAGATTTGATAGTAGTGGTGGTTATGGAATGCCAAGGGCTACCACGAGACTGTACTCCGGCTGTCGTGGCAAACAAAAGTAGCCATGATAACACACTCATGAGAACAGATTGTGCAGACTTTGATAATAAGCGTGGCTCCTTTGTGTGGAACCATCGATTTTGCTTTGAAGTGATGCAAGTAAGTATGGAAGACAAAAGGATATCGTTAAGCCTTGAAGACGGCACCGAGAATCGGCCTTTGCAGGAGGCAATCGGAAATGTTATTATTCCGTATGAGGCGCTGAAAAATGACGATGCAACATTTTGTGCATGGGTTCCATTACAACCAACTGCTACAACAGAGGCGCAATTAGATGTTCGTATTCGTGTTGCATGCTGTCTTCTCAAAGATAGCGCACACAACAGCATGATACCAGATTCTCTGGCTACCACAGAGCTGTCGAACGCGTCTTTTGTAGACCTGGGTAGAGCCGCCGAAACACCAATTGCTCTCCCTCTTGGAAGCCTGCTGGAAATTAAACTCATGACAATATGCGCGACTACACCCGCAGAGGTCGAATTTCTACGAGAATTATTGACTTCCTGTAATGAGGGAGGCGGGCAAGTCGCCATACGCGGACGTCTTCAGTTGACTGGAGGAAATTCACAACGTTATGCTACCAATGCTTTTGTCAGACCCGACAAAAAGCACTGTGAAAATCAAGTATGCGCTCGGCTGCAAACTGGCAAAGATTATTATATTACCCTTCAATTTGAACTAAGCCCTGACGTGGTGACCAACGTACAGCCCCAACTTTCGCTCGAGATGCGTTCACGAAAATCTCAAAAGTGGGGGATGTCACTCTGGATAGCGTTATCGTTCGTGCTGAAAACCCTTTCTGCAGGGGTGGAATATCAGTGTAACCTTCCTCTTATTGACCAAGAAGAACGCACATGTGGTTACCTATGTGCCAATTTTCGAGGTGGATTGCAAGCCGTCTTCCAGAATAGTGATTTGTCATGGGCCCCAGTCGTACACAAGCCCAAAACCTGTCTTCTCAGTGTGAAAGTGATAAACCTTCAAGGTATTGAAAGCAAAACTGATATTAGTTGCTTCGCGAAGATCTGGTCGAGTGTAACGGGTAAATCCCGTGCCCAACTGGTGTCACCACTAATGTGGAAAAAGGGCGGAATTGCTGCTGATGAAGGTGAAACTAAAGCTGTATCATTGAAGGTAAATGACGCAGCCAGTGAGATACTGTTCGTGGGCATCTATCGGTTTAGTACTTTTGAGAGAAACGAGTTGATCGGACTTGGTAGCCTTACTATCCCGCACGCTTTGGAAATGGATGGAAGTCTCGAAATTCAGCAAAACGTGCTTCTGTTCTCAGAATCTCCGGGTGAAAAGGAGTGCGGGTCAGCGACACTTACACTCCAAACAATTAACACCAAAAAAGAAGAAATGGATAGCAGTGTGTCACTCGCCGCTACAGGTCTCGGTGGAGTAGCGTATCCTGTTCGAAGCGGAGAAATGAAGTGTCGGTTTGACATTGACATTCATAAAGTGCTGTGTTTACCAGTACAAATACTAGAAGGTGATACCATCGCTGTCCAGCTTCGGATTATACAGAGCAATTGGAAAACAGAGCTAGCTCCTGCTAAGGTTGTGCTTGGCGGTGACGGAGTAACAAAATATGCTTCGGTAGGAGAGAAGACGCACGCAGTCGTTTGCTGGTCACCGAAGGACCGAGCTTTCCCTGTACTGGAGGTCATTTTGTACGTACAGCATCAGCGAAAGCCGAATCGGTCAGGGATTACATCTAGTGCTTCTCTCACACCGAATGCACGCGTTAGACGCCAAAACGATCGTCAAGCTGCGACGCATACCAAAGAAGTGCTAAAACCTGTATTATTGGCGACTGGCAGCATGAATCTTTGTTCATTCTTCTCACAGCTGAACATCTCAGTGCGCACTGATTTACAGCCAGTAGTGGAGAATGCATCAGATCCTACGAAATCTGAGAGCGTATCATTGCTAGCTACGCTGCGGGCATCGTCGTACCAAGAAGATGGAGTCCAGTCTCCAACTCCTTTGGATATTTTAGACACGACACCACAACCTGTTAAGGGAGATGTATGCATTCATCTACTACATGCTACCGGTAGCATCTTAAGAAAGACTAGCTCTGTTTCTACTTACTACGTGATGATCGCTTCTGGTACACAGCAGGTAACTAGCAGGTAAGCATTGTAAACTCAACTTTATGTATATCCGTGAACACGACTAAGACTATATTTTGTTTATGTAGCTGCTGTTCAGTCGATGAAGCGCAAACGCTTACTTGGAATCAGCAATTAGTACTCCCAGTCGCATGCTCCACACCTCCTCTTATGTACCTTACGGTTTATCATCGCACTGTTGACTACAGCAAGCCAGAAAACTCAAATTTGAGTCTACGTCTCAATGGTGACGAAGTCGTCGGGTATCTAACGCTTCCAATGTTCCCTTCGGTTCTTGAGGATAGCCATCTCCTACAACTCGAGCTGCCCTTCGGAATGCCTTTCGATGCTGGTTCGGTGAAACAAAACGACTTCCATAAACGAGGAATGATCACATTAGAAGTGCAATTTCTGCCGAGTCAACAACCCAAGACTACTTCATTTGTGACAACTGAAGTATTCGAATTGGCGATTCATCGAGTAAGGGGAAACCTGGATGGTCTCAGCTCTGCATCTAGCCCGACGAAGCACATTTTCATTGATGTTAGCCTCATAGTAGAGCGCGGCGGCAAAGCGGAGGAGCTTGGAGTAGGTGCAACTGGTGTGATATCGCTCTCAGCATCAGGATTGACAGAAGTAAGTGAAGTCGTTGACCTCAGTAACTCTACAGTTGCAACGACTCTCGCATACGACTCGAGTTGTGTGCTTGTCGGACGAATTCGAGGCTTGACTGGAAACTGCTACGGCCGTTTTCATATTCCACTACGTCGAGATTGGAGAGAACGGCTGGTAAACCGAAAGAAGCAAGTGTGGTATCCTATTTGCATCGAGGAAAACAATAGCGATACCACAGTGACAAAGGATGCTGTTTTAATGAGCCTGCAAGTTGCTCAACGAAATAATCCGGCTCCGCAAGCGAATGCACCCGGCAAGTTCTACATTCGTGTTTGTGAAGTGATCATTGACTACTCACTTGGAGTTGAGAATTCAAATTTGCTGAAACTAGGAAAATATGGTGGAGCTAGTGTGGAGTTGACATGCGCCTCAGTAACTGGTTCCAGCAATGAAACCCGCTATCGCACCAAGCAAGCTACCGACCAAGATAATATTCGCCACTGGCGTTGGACAAATGAGTGGTTTGTATTTGCGCAAACGGACGAGCCAAATTCCCCACAAGAACTACAAGCATCTTTGCGCATTGGAGCACAGGCCAATCAGCCGCAGTTCAACGGCAGGTTGGATCTCTCTTCAACCATTGAACATGCTAAACTGAAACGTCTTGATCTATGGACTACTTTGACCGACCAGCTTCAAAATGACGAAGCCGCTGTGACGGCACACCTCCACATTGTGATCTGCTATATACCTACGATTATTGGGGAATTCTACTTAGAGTTTGGAGAAAACTACACTTTCTCGGAATCCGAGCGCATGCTTAAGGTTGAGCATACATTTTACAAATGCATCATCAATGAAATGACCTACATAAGTACAATAGAGACACAGGAAGATGATCCCGAGACGGACGATGGCTGCAAGCGATTACAACTACCATTTGACTCCACAGTTGACACGTCTGCTGCGCTGCCAGTGTTTTCCGTTCTGCGGATGGGAGTAACGAAAACGCTAGGAGAAATCTGCTTGGGAGTCCTCTTGATAGATCTCCTGTCGATTTCGGGTCTCTGTTGCCTGTCGTCATCGGACACGTCGGCTGTTAACAACCAGGAACGATTCTCTTGGTGCGAATTTAGTGACAAAAGTGATGGAGCCAAGACAACTGGGGTCGCGAAACTACGAGTAAGGTATGAGTTCACAGGAAACGTTGCCCAGCAACAAAACTCTGGGACACCAAAAACGGCTGATAAACGCGTCGCAGCGGCTGAAGTGTTCACGATTTGGAAGAAGTTTTTCTATTTGTTGGACCAAAATGGGAACGGATATATCGACCGCCAAGAATTCACGAACATTTTCATGAATCACCTCGATGGTATGCCTTTTCACATTATGTAATTGATCTTTGGTCAGTTCTAACTCGTTCTCTACTCGTAGATATGGTGGAAACGTCCGATGGCCAAAAACTGTTGCAGCTACTATTTGGTGACAATGACAACCAAGACAGCACTCACAAAAGTGCGAGCACCCCCTCACAGCAGCAAATATCAGTGCTGTTTTCCATGATGGACACTAATCGTGACAACGTAAGCCCGTGTACAAGTGGTTATCTTCTTGGTTCTTTCTTACCTATATGAATCGTTTTGATGAACAGGAAATCGAGTGGGCAGAGTATCTTCGGTTTCTTCAGCATAAACAACAACAGTTCCTTGCCACAGCAAAGGACGATGACAAACCATTAGCTGACAGCTCGGAAGTGCCGTCTCCACAACTTGAGCAAAAGAGAGAGCTCAGGAAGAAAAATCGAGAGGATCGGCGCCTACCCCAACTGGGCTCAAGTTCTAACCAGATCGAATTATCGCCGGAGGGTATGCGAGAACTCAAGTCAAAACGCCACTTCTTGAAGCAGGCTCCATCAGAACCAAAACGTCCCAGCAAGACATCATCATCGGAAGAAAAACTACTGAAGCTGCAGTATTCAAACCAAGAGCAACGTCGCTTGCAGCAGCAGATATCCTCATTGGAATCGATCCTTGCCTTAGAGCGAAGACGATATGCAGAACTCGCAGCAGACCGTCAAGCCTTGATGCGATCATATCAGCAGTTGCATCTCAAACACCAAAATGAGATCATCCAGGAACAAACCAAGGCAAAGTGGATGAAGCAGACCATTGAACGTCAACAGCAGCAACTCGAGGAACGTGAAACCCTCCGTCAGAATCGTAACCAAGCCTCAATCGTGCTACAGTCAACACTCCGGTCACGATTGGAGCAGAAGCGGTACCAAGGATTGAAACTCCAACGTGCTAATGCTGCGATCACCATTCAATGCTTGATAAGGCGTGTGAACTCAAAGAAAAAACTGCGAGTGCTCCAGGAATCAAATCGAATTGTAAAGCAATGCGTACGAGCTGCTTCGAGTCTGCAGAAATTTACTAGGTTTCATTTACACCGAAAGGAGCGAGCGTTTCTAGTGGAAGCTCGAAATTTATCAGCGACCATTTTACAAAAGAACGCCCGCAAAATGATAGCTTCCAGCACCTGGAAGCGTCAGAAAATTGCTGTGCTGAAGGTTCAGTGCTGGTTTCGTCAGCGTCGAGCGATTCGCCATGTGACTCAAATTCGGGATGCGACGCTGGTCGTGAATACTTTTGTGCTAGGGTGGTTTATGCGGTGGCAATACGACAAGATACAAAACAGTACGCGAAAGCTACAACGGTGGTGGAGGCGAACAAGCAAAGAGCGATCAGCCTTTGCTGAACTACTTGAGGCCGTGCTTTGTATCCAATCGGCATGGAAGAGGAGAAGTGCGAGGCAGTGGTTTGAACGTGAATGGCAACGACAAGAAAAGTTTCTTTCGGAACTGGAGGCGACGATTTGTATTCAGGCAGCATGGCGAGGGCGCCACCAGCGTCGTCGAAGACGAGAATTAACCCCGCGGCTCGATGACGACAGTTTGATCGAAGCTTTGCTCTACAACATCATCGCCACTACTGAGTCAGACGCCGTCGATCGTGAAATTAGCGAGCAGAGCATGACAAATGCAAGCCCAGCCGATCGTATTGAGCCTTCGTTGACAGAAATGTTACACGAGGAAGGGAGCAATACCGAATTTGCCGCACTCCAGTCAGAAAACTTGGTCACTCCTGACGATGAAGGCGTTGGTGAGGAAGACAACATTAAACATATCTTGACTGGTCTACTCGAAGCCGTGATCAGATTAAGTGAGCATGACACATTGGGAAGCAAAATCGATGGCTTGGACCGGTCGAACTCAGGCTCTGCACATGTGAGGAAACTTGTGGATCTGATCTCTCCTTCGACGAGCACTAACCATGTCGAGCAGGACAATGTATCGGACGATAGTGATTTGAATGCAGCTGGATCGTATGAGGTCAAACTTCCTCCAAAGACCGACGATACTACAGCCAACTGTGAAAATCTTCGATCGGAGGATTCGGAGCTTGACGTCATCCGGTCTGTACTGGAAAGCATTCAAGATCAAGTTGCCTCACGCGCACATGGCGAAGAAGTTTTACCTGCTGAAGACGTAGCTCTCTTCGTGAATGGTATTGGAGAGTGTCAGGTGCAAGATCTGCAGCAAGATTTTTCACAAGGCGAGCGGAACGAAACTCAAGCAGAGGCACCGATCCATAATCGAGTCTTACTTGTTAAAGAGGAGAGCAGCGAGGATCTACAAGAAGTAGATACTTCAGGTGACCGATCACTTCCACTCCTGTTGGATGAGAAAGAACTAGAGTGTTTAGCAGCTATAGAATCGTCCGTGACACCTATCTACTCGGACAACTACGATGCAGTCTCTGGTTCGGTCGCCAAGGATTCTGGAGACACAAGTAGTACTCTTGGCGTCAAGCTGACAGCCATAGCGAGTGATGGTGGTGTTGACATTCCTACTTCAATCACCGATTCCGGTCATTCCTTACACGAACCTACCACTTCCAGCGAAGAAGAAGGCGCATTACAAAAACCTAGCGAAGGTGGAAGTGGCAATGAATCAGAGTCTACTACGAAAAGTACCGATGAACCAGTGGAATGCACCGTTCATCAGCAAGGCATTGATGCTGATCACCACAGCCCACCTGATCAGCATTCAGAAGACCTGCAGGGATCCAAAGCGCTTGCTACTCGTACACTGGGTGTGGACCCTGGTCAACTCGATGGTTCAAATAGTGAAGGTCGAGAGGAAAACAGTGTTGAAGTGATGAACAATTCACAACATGGAGTTGATGTCGTGTCCGAGCAAGAAGTTGCAGACGTCAACACCGCATCTCCAGATCCAAATAGTGATGTGAACGGCCAGATACCAACAGATGCAGACCTTACTGCAGCTTTTGACACGGACACAGCAGTAGGAGATTTCGCCATGCCGAATGACAGCGATTCCGATGACCCAGGAAACGACAATAATGGTAGCGACGATGGTGCAGATGGTAGCAGTATCGATTCTGCCGACCTAATGATGGAGGCCGACGAAATGGCAATTTTGCAAGACACAGGAGCAGGTAACAATCTCAACGTAGCGGATCGTGCAACCCGTCACCGCAAAACCGAACGTTTGGACAGCGTGACCCTACTATCCGATCTCGACCAGCTCGATAAACAAATCACGGAAAATCACCCCCCGCAATCGGGAAAACCATCAATGAAGCCCAAGACAGTAACTAAGTAGGTCCCAATCAAATGTAAAACGCTTTCAGACGGTGACTGTTCATCGAGAGCTTCGTGGGGGCGTGCACCAAGATTTCACTTCCTCCAAATTGGTACAAGTTCGTTCCTCGCCGTTGAAAATGTCCGTCGACGCTACGGTTCGCCATGTCTTCGCATATGACGGAAGTGCCGGTGACTCGCCACCTTTACAACTTGCAGATGAAAACACATTGGTGTATGTGAGCGGCCATACGCTGCACTTCACGTCCACCACGACCCGTAGTCAGCATTTCTTGCTACGTCCTCAACCTCGGAAAATCGTAGCGTTCGACTTCAATTGGAAGACGTCGACGTTCGCGATCACCACTCGAGAACCGGGAGCGACCATCGCGTTGTATTCGTACCCGGACAAGAAGCTCAAGGCACAACTAGAGCTGAAAGGTGCTTCCGACGAAATCTTCGAGTATTCGTTCATCAAGTTTTCTCGCTGTGGTCGTCGACTGTTAAGCATTCGTCCGGCCCCACCTGATGTCGAGCCACTTGGAGGAGAAACGAACAAGGCAGCAGAAGCACGAGAGCCATTGCTCTGTGTTTGGGATGTCGAGACACTGTCACCCGTTCCAGGGTGTGAACATTCTAGTGTGCGGGGACCTGCACGGTTCGCGTCTTTTGACCCTGCCAATATCGACCAATTCGTCGTTGGTGGGGACAACGGGCTTCAAGTCTGGAAAGTATACACGGGTAAAACTGCTACGTCGAGTTTGCTGCGAGCGGAGACCGTGACGGTGCCATCTCCATCGAAAGAGGATCATGTCGGCCAACCGACTGATCCGGCGGACATTGTCGAGTGGGAAGACAAGCGGAAGCAGTTTAGTTGCCACGCGTGGCTTCCTCAAGGTCGCCTTCTAGTCGCTAACCAAACAGGCGATCTGTTCCTGGTAGATGCCACCGAAACTAAAATTTCGCAACACATCAGGACGGCAGCTCGGCCTGATCGCTGTCCAATTGCAGGAGTTGTGGTGACATCGGAGACTATCGTTGTTGTCTATTCCGACGGAGCACTCGCGTGGCTTCAGATGGACAATTGGGAGCTCTTGAGCACGGGCATTTTACCTGGTGGTCTCACGGGTTCCATTGTTACGGTCATGGCACCGACCCCAACGTACGCGAAAGCCTATGTCGGCACTTCCAATGGCAAAATCTTCGAGGTCCGTACGAGCGTCATGCAAGATGACTACGAAGATGCAGAAAATGAAGATGACGATGGTATTGCGCAGCTCTCTGATAGTCGGCTGTCGAGTCGTGGAGGAAGTGATGAATCGTCTTTGGTATCTCCATGTGCGAGCTTCCCGACCGGTCCGACGTGTGATAGCGCAGTGTTCACACCGTTTGGCGGTGCATTTGCCGCAGATGCTTTGATCGCTACAGGGGGGTTGAGTGGACACTTAGCGCTGTGGAGCCTTCGTGAATGCCGCCCTATTGCAGAAGTCAACATAGCTGCACTCTTTGCGCAGGACCCGACTACAATTGGAGCTACGACGGATTCCAACTCTCGACCAGGTACAGCTAGTGCTGTCTCGATTGACCTCAGTGCTGGAACGACTAATCCTCCCCCGCCAGTGGTGATTGCTGCATTGGCATCACGACCTGGTGACCCCATTATTATGATCGGCGATCATCAGGGAAGGCTTCGATCACTATGCGTCGCGAAAGTTGTGGGCGGGGGCGGCAAAGTGGAGATTTTACCACAACACTCCGTCCAGTTGCTGCCATCCGATGCACCACTAGATCTTCTTTCGGTTCATCCGACGCAAGCAGTGCTCATGGTGGCATCGACGCACAGTGGTGCGGTGTTCCTGCTGTCCATGGATCACGAAAGGCGATTCCCTGTACAGGCATTTTTCACACTACAAGAGCCAAACGAACGAGTTGTGGATGTTCAATGGAATGTGACGGGAAGCAGCGCCAGTAGCTCGCTCACACTTACCTGCTTCTCTTCACGTGGGCTTTTTTACAGCTCGCGATACCAAGCACCACCGCAAGAAGATGTTTCGATTGGAAGTGGTGCATCAGGACGTCGAGAAGTATCTCCTAGAGGTGCCTTACAAATCGTCCCCAAGGTTATCGCATTTGGCGAAGCTGTGCTACCTGTGTGCGCGCGGTTGCGCTTCCTAGCTGGTCCGTCAAGTAGCATGATGATCGCGACGTCTCCAGGCCGCCCAGAGCTCACACTGTTGAAGTATCGCGACGTACTTCGGGAATCGATGGAGGAGATCAGCATTCTCTCAAAAATGCTGACCAAGCGTGCCCATGCTCGTGGAGTATCTGCAGTAACTCTTTTCCCACGTGTGCTCGACGGAAGTGTAGAACTTCTGGCGACCGGCGGAATGGATGGCACAGTCACACTTTGGACGCTTGCCGCTGCTTCGGCAGCAAATGTCCGACGTCAAACGAAAATGCCACCCGAGAGTGACAACGCGTCTAAGGAACCAGGAGCAGCGTCATCGCCTGGTAATGATGGCGAGCTTGACGAGATGCAAGCAACCAAAAAGCGCACGCTGGTGACGCACGCCGGACCAGTGACAACTTTGCGTTTCGTTCTCAGTCGAGGTGGAACCCCAGCCGAGAGCGGCGGTGCTGCGAATGTTCAGCTGATCTCGACGGGCGTGGACGGCTGTGTGTTCTTGATGGACGTACGTTTATCACCTGAGCTGTATGGGGAATCGATCGGGCTGAGTGGAATACAGAGCACCGATCCAACCATGAATCCGCTCTACATGAACGTCGTATCGACTGCCAAATACGATGATGTCTTCCAACCCGAACGGGAGCAAGAGCGCACACCGTTTCTCGAGGCTAGAACACGCGCTGAGACGATGGCAGCACACGATCGATTCGATCGTGGAAAAGATGACACGCGAACTAAGCTGCGCGAGATTGAGGGACGGCTCAAAGCCATGCTAGCCGATAACGAGCAGCTGCCTGAAAGTGAGCAGCTAGAACGTGACGAATTCGTGCTCAACGTGGCCTGGCGCGATAATCTCTTGAGCCAACACGCAGCACGAGCTCAGCGTGTACGCGAAGGAATCGCGCGTGATCTTGCGCGTATGGCTATCGTACGTGAGCGGATGAAGCGTGAATTCTGGGATGTAGCAGAAGTCCCTGGTGTTCGCCTCAGAGCTCTCTCGCCGCCAGCTTCTACCACTGCTGGTGCCGCTCCGGGAGTGTCAGGTGGCCAACAACCTCCACAAACTCAAGCACCAGTCTCGACAACATCAACAGGGCAACCAGCACCGCTTTTTGTGTACAACTTCCCCATGCGGCAGCAGACACCGCGTGAGCAAAAGCTCGCCAAACAAGTAGCTACGCTTCGACTTGTCGAATTCGCACACCAGCAACAAGAAGACGGTGAAGGTCATGCGTCGGATACACGCGCACGATTTCAGGAAACAGTTCCCGGTGATCTGGAGTGGGTCTTGAACGCTGGAACGCTGCATCCGAAAGCCCAACAAGCTACCACCGGCAACGATGCCCCAGCATCGCCAGAGATCGCCGACTACGCCAAAATGCCGAGCTATTATTTCGTGTATCATCCTGCCTCGGTGCGCACTCGCAAGCAGGCCCGTGTGCAGATGCACCTGCTTGAGGCTTATGCTCGATCACTTCAGAGTGCATTCAATGCCGAGTTCCAGGAGCTTGTGCGGCATAAGGAGAACACCATGGAGCAAATCGAGGCTAAAAACGCTCGTATCATGGAGATCACGGCTGAGCTCAATGCTGGTGGCAGTGCCTCTGACATGTTTCGACCTCTATGGGCACCTGAAGAGAAGGCCGACTCCATCCTCAAGGTCTCGCCCGAAGAAATGACGCAGAAGCCGTACGAAACTGCAGAGCGCCGCAAACAGCGCGAACGCGAAGCGCATGAAGCAGCAGAACGAGAGAAAGCTCGCAAGAAAGACGATGTTGGCGGCCGAGCACTGATAGATATGATGGACGGCACTCTGGAAGTCAAGAAGGATCCGCTGGCAGCACAAGAATTGGTCAAAGAGGCTTGGATGCTGGCCATACCACCCGAGGAGATGACAGCAGAGCAAAAGAAGCTTGTGGCTCAATTTGAGGCCGCACAAGCCAAGTTTGAAGAGGAGCGCGAGAAGTACCGAAAGAGTCTGGACTTGGAGCTGCGAAAAACTCGAGGAGAGGTGATAGACCTCTGCCGGGCGTTCGATGACAAGCTGCGCGCCTTGCGTGATCGGTATATGGCCACACGTCGAGCTGTACTTGCTCAAGAGCTGTACGAACTTCGTTTGGCCGAGAAGCTAATGGCGCGTGAGCAACTGGAGCTTGAAACAGAACGGCTGGACGACGAAGCACGCAGGATGCAAGAAACAGAGGCTCGCGCCCAAAGCGAGTGCGACCGGTTTACAGCCCAGCTTGAGGCATGTCGCGAAGAATTGCATCGCGCCACTGAAGAAGACAAGCTGCTTGAGAAGAGCTTTGTTCGTGAATTGGAGGAAATGGTTCACAGCAGCGGTGGGGGTGGCATGGGAGGCACACCAACTGCAAGCACGAGTCAACTGGAATCCCCAGAGTTCATCAAGCAGCTTGTTGAGTTGTACCGCAAACGTAAGCCCGACGACCTTGTTCTAGCTCGTGACGGACCTTCGGGGCATGATGCAATGAAGCGCACGAATTCTGGTGGAGTTATCGCCAGTCGCGGTAAGGGATCTGCCAAGCAACGTCTGCTAGCTGAAAGCCAAGGCACCGAGGGATCCAAACGCTCGTTGCTATTGAAGCAGTCATCCAGCAAAAAAAATGTGGTCGAACCTGAAGCCAACCTGGATCCGTTTCAAAACCTTGATAATCTGCACAATGGTCATTCCAGGCGTGGAAGTATCACAGCCGTAGGGTCCGGCAGCCAAACGTTCGTGGTGGTGCCGCTCGACTACGTAGCTGATCGTCCGGAAGGCGTGCTAATCGAGGATCGTATATGGCGGGCTCTCAACGCGCTTCGATCCAAGAAAATCCTCGCAGAGTATGCCGTTCGTGAAAAAACTGAGCTGCTAGCGCTTGCTAAGACGGTCAGCGATGAGCTTCGCACCGGGTTGTCAGACTTGCAGTATCAGCGGAGGAAACAACAACGACAGAGAGATTCCTTGGTGCAGCGCCGAATGGGTTTAGCAGAGAGTGCACCTTTGCTGGTGCGCATCAAGCAGGGCCAAGACGAGACTCCAGTAGGCGGTGGGGGTGAAGACGCACTCCTTGTGGCACGAACAAGTGTCGAAAGCTTGAACGACGCGATCCAATTGCACGGCAAAGACCAGGTAGGAATACTTGGTCGCATCAAGGATTTCCGCAAGAGCATCAACGTCATGGAATGGGAGCACGCGTTGCTGGAGCTACAGGCGCGCGATATGGACGAGCGATACACTGACATCCAGTTGCTCCGTGTGACCAAAGACCTTCAAGAGCTCTTCCACACGGGAGACACGACGCACAAGCAGAAGCGTGAGGCAACCATGCTTGAGGCCAAATTGGCCCACCTAGGCCGCCACCACCAGACCACTTTACTCAAGCTCGAACGTACCGGATCCCAACTGGAACGTCAGCTTCGTGAACGCGAGCGCGAAAACCGGAACTTCCAGCAACAAGTAGCCCAACTTGAGACACAAGTGCAGATCCGCGAGGACATCTTGGCGAGTCGCACAAGTGCAGCCATGCGCCAACAAGCGGTAGGTGGAGGTGTCCGGGGTGACGCGGCCAGACTCAAAGCCATCGCTGTGAGGCGCAAGCTGGTAGACCTGGCCAAGGCACAAACTGACGAGATCGAATACCTACGCCTTGAGCTGGACAAAATGCGGCGTCGCACGTTCCCGAGCTTCGCACAGGCACACGCTCGCGAGTATCACGATGTTGACTAAGTCATGGGACCTGCTGTAGGAAAAAGCAAACATACATCAGTGTTTGAAAAAACGGGTGGGTACTTACCGATGCGTTCGTAAACTGTAGCTCAGCAACACCATGAAGTACTTCGAAGTACATGAAAACAGTTCTTCGTCTATTGAGATAATCAGGCACTTGCGCTTTCGCAGACCCACCTTCACCTTCTTTGATGGCATATCGTCTAGAGCAGTGCTGGAGCGTAAGCAGAAGAGCTGCTCTGCTTGTCAGAAGCAAGCACTAGCTGCTTTAGGGTTGGAAGTTGATCCACAACGGTCTTGAGGTTTTCAAGCGCAAGTCTCGCGCGCCGCTGCTGGGATAAAGCTCCAGTGTTGCTCGACACAAGGATGGAGGCCACCTGGCGCAGCAAAATCGCCCAGTCGGGGAAGCGAAGCTTCTGCGCCTCGTGGTGGCGTTGCTGCAACAACCACCGAGAAAGATTGTTCGCTACCATCTCAGCGCAATCAAGAGGTTGTGTACTCACATTATCATCGAGGTTCACATCGCTCACGAGCTCGGCCGGTAAGATCGTAGGCTGTTGCACCACTTCGAGGGCCTTCTGCAAAAGCTGGAGCGAACACACGCAACCAGCGCGACGAACAATCAACTCAGCCACAACAGCAGCCTTAGTCAATACTGCCTGGTCGCTTCTCGAACTTGAACGACGGACTGCAACAGCACTTTGAAGAGAAGCAAATGCGTTCGCTGCTTGCAAGGCTGTCGCATGCTGCTGGATGGCATCGAGTCCATTCCAAACACCATCTTGCATGCTTTGCTCCAAAAGTGCCATGAGTGGAAGCAGCAGCGCTGACGACGCCGCCCGCATCGATCCGGATGATTTGTCATTGCGCGACTTCACAGACGATGCCGCAGCTCCATGCCTTAAGAACTGAACCGCTAACCATTCCAGCAATGCTCCCTTAGTCACCAAATATACACCTCCCGACGGCGTACGAAGTGCTGCCAGCAGAATTCTCGTGATCAATGGCTGCGTATGCGTATCCGCCAGCTCAGAGGTGAAGAAGCTCAGCAGCATCGGAAGTACGTGGCGGCGCACCAGCAATGCCACATCGTCGTCGCTGCGTATGCCACGTCGAAGCGTGTGTAGCAGCCATGATCGTTCTTGGCGGTAGGTCAGCGGCGCCCGGCTGTTGAACAGCGAGTAGAACATCGGTACATCTGATAGATCCATTGCCGGACGAGCCAACAGGAAGTGGTTAACTTGCGGGTACAGCACGTGTGTTGGTCGAGTTAGCACTGCAAGGGCATCGTTGAGGAACACGGTGACCACCGACGGAACCTGCTCGAGATGCTCTTCCACACCACGACGGAAAATGTCAAGCAGCAGATGCACCTGACGGCCCGCCTTAAAGTCGCTCGTAGTCTCGTTTGTTGCCTGTAGAGACTCATGCAGGTGCGCGAGAATGCCAAAGGCGTATTCACGGATACTCTCGGCATCCGACGACGTGGCACGAATTGCAATTCCCAACAAGCCTTGCTGCACGATGCCGCCATCGGGCAAATCCGACGAGGAGATGAAATGCGACAACATCGGCAGGAGGAACGCTGGGTCATAGGCTTCTGCCTCCTTCTCATTGTCGACCGAAAGAGCCTTCTCCGCTCCGTCGCTAGCTTCGTCCCCAGGAAGTTCTTCATCAAGATCCAAGAGAGACGCATCACTGGTTGTTGATAGCTCACGTTCTAAGGGAAAGCGCTCAATGGTAGCACGAACACGGTTTTGCTCGAGCCCACCGCCGAGAACCCAAGCTGAATCATCAACCAGGTCGTTATAAGAGCGCTTAGCTGACGCCGACGTGGATGTTACCGAAATCGTTGATGATGCGCCAAAACGGAAGCCCATACTCACAAGCGTCAGTTCCTCCTCCTTGGAGCTCTGGGCCTCAAAATCTTCGAAGAGTAAGCGTAGGCTGCGATCGAAAGGAGATACCGACATTGAATATGAGCTTAGCAATGTCTGCAAGAGCGGTCGCGTATACTTCCCCGTGATGTGAGCGAGCCGCGCAACCACGCGAGCAATCAAAAGCCGCACTGAATTGTTCTTCGTGTTTTGCAAACTCTGCGCGAAACACGGGTGCTCCACGATAACATCAAAGTGGGCATCAAAGTCGTAATCTACAGCGCTTGCGTCGTTTCCTGCTAGGCGTAGTAGAGCCGCTGTCAAGCTCACAAATGCCTCAAACGCAGGTTGTGCGGCACTTCGGATGGCTTCACGCATCTCGGCTAATAGCGGAAGTACAGTTTTCAAAGCAGATATCTGTTTCTCTTGATTTTTGCGCTTCAGGGATCCGACAGCACTCTCCATCATGAGCACGATCGCCTCAAACGTGTTCTGGTCGCTTTGCGCCGTCTTCAGAGCAAGTAGACCGCTTCGGACTAAGACAAGCAGCAAGCTTAAGTCCGTGTTTTCGTTACAGCCACTGGTGCGCAAAAGAAGAAGCAGCCCCAGGAGTTGTGCAGACGTCAAAGTCTCGTCACTCTCTGTCCTTGCTAGTTTCGTCACGATCGCACTAGCAGAGGCACTCAATACGTCGGTGTTCGTAGAGTCATCGGCAGATACGTATCGCAGTAATCTAATCTCTGACGAGTACTTTTTCTGCGATCCCAAGAGCACACGCTCATAGCAGTTCGACGCCAATTTGCCCGCAAAATTACGAAGAACAGGGTTTGCAACAAGCGCAAACACATTGTAGACTGCCCCCACCAGCTTACATTGCACTCGTTCATCTTTCTCGCGCCGAAGTCGCTTCATCAGATGATCCTGAAACTCCATAGAGAACGCAGCAGCATCGTTACCAGTTCGAATTGCAGTGACGATGGCTCGAAGCACCTCAGAGCAGCACTCTCCGTCAATACTGTTGGACAACTCGCGCGCACTTTGTATCACTAGAGGTGCCAACGCACTCTCGATAGACGCCACAGCAGCGGAGGCATCGATGCCACCCAGGTGGCCAAGTACCGTAAACCCGGTCGTGAAAAACGACAGTTGGCGTTGGCTGCTTTGGCTGTTTAGAAGCTGCCAGAGTTTCCGTGTCAGCAACTTGACGCGCTTGTATTCTGAAAAGGAAATGTACTGAGCATGAGCACCGAGGGACTCGAGCACCCGCTCGACAAGCACCACGTGTGGAGAATTGATAGTTGCCGTGCTAGATTCTTGCAGCAGACTGTCCAGTACTGGAATACGAGCCCGAGGGGGAATACGTGAAGCTAGTACAGCCACGAGTGGCACACCGGCACGCTGGAACATACCACCAAAATCGCATAGCGACGTTAGATCCACTTCAGGCTTGTTGCTAGAGTAAATTCGCAGTGCAACAATTTCGACGGCTGAAAGATGCCGCCACATGGATACGTTCGAAGTGCTAGAAATCACTGTCCGTAATTTGAAGAGAATGCGGGCCAGCACTCCAGAGGCTGGAGCATCCTCGCCCGAGACGATAACAATCGTCAGTAATAGCAGCAGCAATTCGCAGAGCTGTACCAGTCCGTCGTCCAAGAAATTGGGATGGCTTGAAGAAAAGAAGAACAGCAGTTGCTCGCACATGCGTGCTGCATCCGCGGCTACTACATCGTGGTCGTTAGCTCTGCGTTTCACCAAGCTGATCACCGTTGCGAGTGCTGAGTTTTGCTCCTTGATTCCCTTGCTTGCGATGCTGAAAAGAACGTGCTGGAGAATAACGTGCGCGGGAACCATTTTGGAAAACGCTCTGATGGCGGGAGATTGGGATGCCAGCTTATTTTGCTGCTTCTTTTTCGCCATTGACGGTGACGTAGAGTTCAGCAGAGACATAATATCCACATCTCCTCGAGCAGACAAGTAGTGGAGTACCGGGTCAAAAGACTCCGCTACCTCCGCGCAGTTACTGACAATATGTTCCCAGCTTGTAGCAAAGTCCGCGGGTGTCATCGTCACTAGCGCAGCTGTTAGAGCATTGGTGTTACCAAAGCGGTGCCACTGGGTGCTAGTCGCTCGCGCTTTCTTCTTAGTGGTAACACCATTGCCTGAGTCATGCTTTCCCGTCAACGATTCGCAATGAGCCTTAAGCCACACGTAAGCATCACATTTCCGCTCGATCTCATCAGAACCCACAGAACGCTTCCGTTTCTTGCTGTTCGAATCGTCACTAGACCCTCCACTGTTTTCTTCTTGTTTTGACGCACTCGCATCCATGTCAGAGAAAGCATCGGTGCTTGCAATTAGTGCGACTAACTGCTGAGGATACTGGTTTGTTGGCATCAAGCCTAGCAGAATGCGCACGGCAAATGCCACGACACTCGGGTCAGCACGATAAGCCGACAGATCAGGTTTTCCTGTCGGAGCATTTACTCCTCCAGCGAGTGAATTCAGAAATCCCACCAGAGCCACCGTTATCGGGCTAAGCGAAGATGAAGCATCGGTTACTACGCGTCTGCCGATTGAGACGTATAGGAAGGGGTCGGCCATCACAGCACGCGTGATTTGTTCAGTGAACTCGGCACATTTCTTTCCTCCGCTTTGGCGCATACTCTCCAGCCAGAATGCGACTTCTTCATCGGCACGCCCGCTAAGTGTTTCTTGTCCAAAAATGTCTGAAGCGAGCAATGTTCGCTGAAGCACCTGTCCTGCGAGCTCCTGCACGGCACGACTAGGCGTGGACACATACAACAGCAGCATCTGCTGCAGCTTTGAACGGTTACCGGAACTTCCGCTTGTAAACAGGAAGCGCAGGCGAGGAGTATCCACAGCAAGCAAAAAGCGCAGCATTTCACCCACGATCAAACTCTGCATAGGTGCCGACAGAGAATCTTCAGCATTGTCATCAGCGGGGGCGTCTAAGTAACGCCACGCCAGCGTTTTGGTAAAATCAACCTTCACCTCGCGCATAGTCTGAGGAAGGCATTCCAAATACAGGCGGAACACCGTGAGGGCACGCACGTAGATAAGCGCGATACTCCGCTCCTGCGAAGCACACAATTTGAGGAGCAACGAGACGAGCGCCTCCGGACTGGGAACCAAGAAACGAAGCTCCGATTGCACTTCCGAAGTAAGTGACAACGATTTTAGCGACGATGCTAGGCGAACGTATCGCTTCAGTGTGGCCTCGATCACCCCCAGTGACGAGTAGATGACCAAATTGTTGCTATGCTGGATACTGCGGGAAAGCTCCTTACGGTAGTTGCCTGGTGCGATGAGTCGAGACGCGAGGCACTGCGCAGAGCACCACGACGAGAGCGCTTCTCCGTTTTCAATCGTGGGGATTCCAGTGGCCACTGCATCCAACGAGCAGGATAGCAACTTTTGTACCAGTGACGCCACACAGAACCAGCGGTACACTGGCTTGGGCTCTAGCTGCACCGCCAGCGCAGCGAGGTATTCCGACAGCAAGCCTGGGTACGTGGCAAGGAACCGCATCATCAATGTCTGCGCTTGTGTACTGCGCAGCAGCTCGTTCACGCCGATCGTCACGACGGCATTGCGGATCACCTTGACAGCGTACGCCTGGTCCGACGTGATCGCCTCTCCATCCGCTTGCGCGGTCGACGCCGTGGATTTCGACAAAAAGAGCCGCAGCGCCTGCTTCTGGGGCACCACATACAGCGCGCTGTCGTCAAAGAAGAGCGCGTTGAGCACTCCGAGCGCGGTGTCCCGCACGCCGTCGTCGTCCTCGACTTGCAGCAGCGCCAGCAGTTGGTGCACACACGTGCCGTTAAACACCACGCGCTTGCTCTTGAGCTCCACGTCCTTGTTGTGCAGCACAAACTCGCCCAGCTTGTCGAAAACCGCGCGCAGCATCTCAGCTGAGTCTCCGTCCACGCTCTTAAACAGCGACGCCGTGACGCCTCCCTCCTTCACAGCAAAGCGGTGCACGCTCTTGTCCGCACACGCCGTGAGCGCGAGCACCAGGTCCACGTACGCCGCGCGCAGCTGGAACGGCGCGTGCTTGGGCTCCTGTCCTTCCTCGGCCGGCTCGGGCT
>JAHWLE010000036.1:0-51039 GCA_024679135.1 Phytophthora foliorum
GCACTGCAAAAATCAGTGCAGCCTCAAAATCACACGCCACGTCCTCCACGTTTGGCGTTTTCCCCACTGCGAACTCGATGCACTGAAAAAGTTTCTTGTACAATTCTTGTGTTTGACTTGTTGCGAGGGTGAAAAAGAGAGGTATGTACAACTCTGTCAGTGGGTCGTACATCATCAGTGTGATGAACTGATGAAACCTCTTGGGCACACAGCGAAAAGTTCCGTCGACGAACAAGTGAACGCCACTGTAGCGTAGAAGGTTCCGCAGCTCAGGATGAGCCCAACCAATTAATCGTTCGAAGCCTGTTTTACCTTGTTGTCATCGTGCCAAGTGCAGTTAAATTGAAAGAACCCCACCAGCTCGTTCTTAACCAAAGCCAAACTTGGTTTTCCAGCATCGAAAATATGTTTGTCCCATTTAACGCTACCCGATAATTTCCGATACGGGTGGTCACCTGTTTTTTGGACAGCCACGAACCACGCCCAGCGAATTCTTATAGAACTTGGTGTATGCCGCTTCCCATACCTTGGAAGCCCCCATGCTCTCTTCCTTCTCCACCAGCTCGTCTACAAACTTCTTCATCTCACATGTCACGTTGGTGCAGACTAAGTCATCAGTTGCTCGGCCTGACGGGCAGTCTTGTTGGCACGTGTGTGGTACCATGCTTTCAAAATCGTACGTCTTCGTTTCCGCTGAAAACACGAGCATTCCTGGACAAAACCTTGGCTTGCGATAAAAACTACATCGATATGTAATCTTAACCCCAGTTGCATTAGCTTTCGTGTACTCGTAGCCTTTGCAATACACTTTGGTCACGCCGTTTCGCGAGATTGTTGCTGCTACGGAGGTTGGAGTTGGTGTACGGCTCCGTGTTGCAGGAGGCACTACATGATCTGTCGGCGGCGAGCTCAATGCTGATCGGGGCGACGACGGTTGTCGAACGGGAATTTGAGATAGCAAATTAGCCTCAGCAGGGCCAGCATGAATTAGTACCCGCGCTGAGCTGCTCTGTGTGCGAGGGGGTGATGTTGTCATCGATGGTGGTGTCGCTGATTGCATCAAAGGTGAAGGTGATGAGTTCGGAAGACCTGCGCATGTTGTAGAGGTAAATGAAGCAGAAAGATCGCTGGATCCTTGTTGGGTGCTGGTATTCCGTGTTGGTGGTCGAGATGTCGGCGAGTAGCGAGGGCGTCGCTCTCGTTTTCGTGCGCGGGAGGACGATGGGCGAACCATCAATCGTCGACCTTGTAGGCTTTGGTTTCCTTGTGCGAGTTCGTTCTGAGGGAATATGTAAGTGAACTCTACCTTTACTGCCGTAGCTCCCGTCGCCGAAGGGGCTACCTCTTTGTTCTCAACACAGCTATCGTTTTGAAACGGACGACCGGGAGTTGCTAGAAGGTGGAGCCGACGGGTAACCTGCCAGCCGTCCGTGCTAGTTCGCATTAATGCGAGCTAGTACGATCACTGGACTACGCTAGGCGCCTAAACTTAGAAAATTGGGGAGGCGCCTGGAAATGTTGCACCCCAACTTTGGAAATGGAGCTTTTGTCGCCCAAGCAAGGCGTTTCGGCCAGCTCACCGCCCTTCGCCGTGATGTCTACAATAATGGAGCCCGACACAGTCGTCTCGATCTTCTGACCATCCTCAACTTTGGAAATTGAGGCGGAACTTGTGATCAAATACAATTTGGCCATGGTCTGTGTACGTGACCAAGCATATGTGCGCCGTGACCAAAGAGATGATTTGCCCCGTGACCTAATTCGTCTATGATCAGTAATAAATTCTACGGTGAGGTGACTCTCTTCCCTCTCGTTGGACTGTGGCTCAATTGCTGCATGGTGTAAGCCGAGTGTCTTCCTGTCGAACTATAATAGTCTGAACTTGTACTCTGACTGACCGATATGTTTTTTTTGTTCAGGACGCTTTACGGTTGGGCTACTGGGGGCTACTTTCCTCTGTTTGTCACTTACGTGTTTGGCACGATAATATCGACGGCGTACGTTGCCGAATACTTCCGGTGGACAAAAGCACGAGCGTATGCTACCAAGACTATCGGTGCCGCCTTTATCGCAAATGTGCTCGGTTCCGTGTACGTTGTTTTGGGGGTGACGGGGGTGACCAGCCAACCGGTTGACCGAGTTGGCCTCATTGCAGGCAACATGATGACTGTCGCGTGCTTATTGCCCTACGTTGCGCCATTCGAGACGATCAAGACGGTGCTGAAGACGCGATCGAGCGCTTCCATCCCCTTCACGATGTGTCTGGCTGGCGCCACCTCCAACTTGATCTGGACGGTGGAAGGACTGTTTACCAAGGACGTGTTTATTCTCCTCCTCAGCGCAGGATGCTCGACACTCGGGTTCGTTCAAGTGGCGCTGTACCTCCTCTTTCGCCCTGCGAAGAACTTTACAGGTGACCTAACCGTGGATCAATCGGCTTCTGTAGACAGCAAAAACGACCTACCCGTCACCGTGCAGAAAGCGAAGCTGGACAACCCTGCTACCGCTATTCCAGTGGTGGTTCTAATCGCTCCAAGATGCGGCGATAAACTCGACAGTATCTCGTCTCCTGCTCTCGTGCCTGTGTGCATCTCGTAGCCCCTTAGAACACTAGACCAAATAGACGAATGTAAACGTTTTTTGACAATCGTGCCGATGTTTGTGCCGACTACAGGAAACCGACTTCAACATGTCTTGGTCTCCACAACCACGTCGAAAAGTAACGCCGTTCAGCATGTGCTCCTTATCCGTTTAATCAGACACAAGTCTGCAGACTTGCAGACTTCTGCTCATTTAAGCCGGAAGCAAAGGTATGCTGTCAACCAAAAATGGAGGCAATGCCGCTGCTCCATCGCTTCTGGGCTGGTTCAGTTATCGACTCGACTGCAATCAGCACCTCGGCATTCATACCAGTTCAGGCCTGCTGGGCCCCGAGATGAGTGCGGAGCTGATAGTACTGAAGTACTGAAGGCGGTGGCGTCGACCATAAGCATGTTTCTGAGCTCTGTGCCTGCGATTCACAATATTCACGACACAGGTGAAGTGGCGCTCTTCCCTCTCGTGCGGTTATGGCTCAACTACCACATGGCGTAAGCCTCAAGGTGCTGCCTACTTCTCTTGTACGACGATGGATAAATTGTCAACGGCGAACTATTTCCCATTCTTCACTACGCTTGCCTTCGGCATAATACTCGCGATGATCCACGTGGGCGTGTGCTTCCGGTGGACAACGGCTCACTCGTACACTACGAAGGCCATCGGTGCGACCTGCTTTGCTATTGTTATCGGTTCGGCGTACACGATACTTGGGTGACCAGCCAGTCTGTTTGGAAATGTGGTCGGCTATGTAGTGACACTAGCTTCCCTACTGGCCTACGTCGGGCCATTCGAGACGATCAAAAGGGTGCCGAAGACTCGCTCAAGCTGGGGCAACGGCAAAATCTACCGCCTCATCATCGAGAACATTTTCGTCTGGCTCAATGGCTGTGGGGCTCGATCAAGTGGCGCTGTACGTCATCTTCTGGCCAACTCGAAAATCATCGACTCCTTCGCTCTCCGACAACTTTTGCTCCCTGTGAAAACACCAGCGTCAATGCCTGGCTGCTGAGGTGGGATGCGAAACTACTGCAGGAGGGTTCTCGTTTGCACACTCATCGATGATCACGCTCCTTTTTTTCGTGTGCTCACAATTGGTCTGGACCAGTCGACCAAAGGGGCAAATGGCGAACGACGGACTGCTTATCACTCTGCGCGTCCTGACGTTCGTGACGGCGCTCGCTGTCGGGCTCAGTCCGTACCCGGAAATCCACCGCGTCCACAAACAGCGGGACGCTGGGGAGGTGTCCATCTTTCCAGTCGTCACGCTTTTTGGCAATTCCTACCTTTGGTACAGTGAGTAGGTGGACAGTTTGATCACGACACGAAGCAGTGACCCGATCATGTCTTACAGGATGATCTACTCGCACCTCATTGGGAATTTCTTCCCGCTCTTCTCGGTGTGCGCCTTCCAGACAGTCTCAGCCATCGTCTTCGGAGCCGTCTACTGGTGGTGGTGCACCTCGCGCCGAAGGTCCTACGTGCTCTGGGGCATCACTGTCGTCGTGATGATCCTCATCTCAGTCTACGCCGCCATCGCCGTTGCTGGAGTCACGCACCAGTCCGAGCACCAAGTCGAGCAGATTTTAGGCTACATGTGCGTGGTCATGAACGTGTGTCTGAAGGTCGCGCCGCTGGAGACGCTGAAGCGCATCATCCGCACGAAGAACGCGTCGTCGATGCCCGTGACGATGTCCATTGTCGCCTTCATCAATGGTTTGCTCTGGGTCTGGACCAGTGCGCTCGAAGACGACATGTACGTGCTCACGACGAACGCAGTAGGCACGGCACTCGGGGGAGTCCAGATCGTCGTGTACATCATCTACCGGCCAGGCGAAATCAAGGACACAGCGCTCAGGCCGGCGACTGAGTGCGTCGGCAGCGACCACCCGCGTTCGAAGAGCGAGCGGGCCATCGTGTACGACCTGGAGGCAGACACCAAGAACGAGAGCGCCGTGTTTATCGAAATGAAGTCGCCCCTTTGATAGTTTGACAAGTAGGATAATAGCCACGATATACTGCCGCAGGACACCATCGGACATGGTGTCGAATGCATCATGAGCAAAACCTTGAAACATTGATCCTTGCCATTTTTTTCTTCTGATGCGAACTTCTGAGAGGGGGCCAACCTCACTGCTTCAACCGTAGTGTCCACTCATCAAAGAGCACTCTTCGCCATTTAGCACTGCGGCACCGCTCACCATAGCCCCCACGTCCGCATTGAAGCATGGTGAGCGAGGAACTGCTCACAACGCTGCGGGTACTGACGTTCATCACCGCCATCGCCGTGGGGCTAAGTCCGTTCCCTGAAATTTACTATGTCTACAAACTCCGAGCTGTCGGAGATGTGTCCATCTTCCCCATCGTCACACTTTTCGGGAACTCCTATTTGTGGTGAGAAACTTTGGGTCGCTCTGTAGCTGCGGGTCTAACGCGTGATACTCTGTAACCTGTCCAGGATGATCTACTCGTACCTCATTGGGAACTTCTTTCCGCTCTTCTCGGTCACAGCATTTGCCGCAGTCACGTCCATCGCTTTCTCGGCAGTGTACTGGTGGTACAGTACAGCGCGACAAACGACTCGCAGGTTCTATCCGTGTGCGTACAGTTCCGGACCACTTTTTGAGGCATCTATTATTTCATGAAAAAATGCTGTCATGCGGCGCAGTGCTCAACCATAGGAAAGAGGAGCGTTAGCTTAGTCCATGGATGCCTTTGTCGTTGCCGGTGCGGAAGTATAACACCATGAAAATTGTTCATCAATAACTCAACTATTTTTCGCGCACGATTCCGGACCACCTACAAGTGCGCTACATATAACAGGGGTGACAAGCCCTTTGGCTTGCGTTTGAGCTGAACGACTCCGTCTGAAGAGACGCTATTGCCATCCACCGGCACGAGCTTCTTGGCGTGCTGGTTGCTTGTCTTGGACACTCTTCTTTTGGTTGAAGCAGGAGCGCGAGCTCGTTTTTCTTCTTTACGAACTCGTTTGGCAGCCGCATCCTCCTCCCGCATGTATCTCCATCTTCCGTTGTTTGCGCTTTTCCTCTTTTGTGATGTCTCTAGCTAGTGTGGCCAGCTCGCGCAGCGTTCTGGCAGCTGCTGTAGCGATCGCTGCGGCCTCACGTTCATACGATCTTCAGACTGCAATGTATTTGCTTTCATGCCCTTCTCTGCTAACACCACTTTTCTTCCTCGAGCCCTGTCCACATATACCAGTTTCATCTAAATTCCAAATGCAATCAGTAGTGAATGGTCCCACCGTTTCCATCGTGTTTTTCAGGTTAGCAAAGTGAGTAGCTACCGTAGTCTCGGTCGATGCTGCAGCTCAGCATTCTTCTAGAGGTTGAGCTGACCGGCGGCTGAAGAAATCAGTGTGTTTCTTTACGAAAAGCTGGACGTAGCGACGGCTTGGAAAGGTGTCGTACATCCCGCGTCGATAAGGACTTTCCTCCACCACAACGGATGAAACATGCTAGCTCATCCACGGTGAAACACTGCGCTTTGGTAGTGCGGTCAATTACAGCAGCCAACATTCCTACGGCCTCTCCATCAGTCAGAGTTGGGTCTGGGCCATTGCGTGCTGTCAACTTCACCTCACCAGATACCCTGCGAAGCATTTTTCCGCGTTTAACGTTGAATGTTGTAGCAGCTTTACGTGAGGATAGTTGCTTCGACTTCACCGCCTCGATAGCATTCACTAGGCGTCGTAGCTCGTCGACTTCCATCGCAACCTTTCGCCGAAGAGACGATCTTGTTTGTGGGCTTGTGGTGCGAGAAGCGCGCCAAAACGGGTGCGAGCGGTGGCAATCGATTCGTCTCGCAATTGGCTATCTCGTGGTTGTTTTAACCTCTAGATACGCGTCAAAATGATGTCTTAGCATTCGATTGAGCAAACCTCGCTTTAAATAGACTTTGTATGGGAAAGGGGTGGTCCGGAACCGTGCGTGGTCCGGAACTATGCGCAAACGGATACAAGCTGTGGGGAAGCACAGTTGTGCTGCTTGCGATCATCACGGCGTATGCGGTGATCGCTGTGACTGGAGTGACGCAGCAGTCTAAAGATCAGGTGGTGAACATTCTGGGCTACATGTGCGTCGTCATGAACTTGTTGCTCAAATTTGCCCCCTTGGAGACCATCAAGCGAATTATCCGCACCAAGAACGCGTCCTCCATGCCCGTGACGATGTCCATAGTGGCGTTTGTGAACGGCTGTCTGTGGGTCTGGACCAGCGCCATCCTCGATGACTTTTCGTGCTGACACTAAACGCCGCAGGAGCAGCGCTCGGCGGAATTCAGGTCGCCGTGTACATCATGTATCGGCCAGGGAAGGCAATAGCAGCCCGTTATTTACCTTGCGATGCACTGTCAATGAGCGAGCGTTCAGACTTCAGCGTCGAGCCAGAGCCAGGGAAGGAGGCAACGAAGAGCATTGCATTTGTCGAGCTCAAATCTCCCACGTAAGCCAGTCCGTACAGCTTGTCTAAGCAGAACGTTTCTTCATGCCAAACATCTCACACTACTAATGCCCCTTTCTACGATGATCTACGGCTATTTGGTAAGTATGGAGCACTAAACAGCGAACGACACGCAGATTCTACCAGCTATGGTGGTGTTGTTAGAGCATCAAGCCACGACTGTACCTGTACCTGAAGACCGTATCCCCCGCAGGAAGAATGCGTCGAAACTCCTCACCTGAGTAAAAATGCTCCTGGAGACAAGTTCAGTTTCGCCGCGGACAGCTCTTCTCTTGCCATAGGGCAACACCGGTACTCTAGACACGCGAAGAAATTGCTGGAGCACAGGAGTTGGACCCAGCAATTCGTCGATGAGCATTTGCCTCGCTGAACATGTCGAGGACCTCTGCGGGCCGAAATTCTCGCCGAGATGCAATGCAGACAACGAAAATGACCTGAACTCGGATAGGAAAGGAGATCAGGCAGATTCATGGCGGCAGTACGCAAACTTTGTGCGCGTAGCTGCAAGGCCCCAGCCAGGGACGGTGAAATCAGAGCTTAAACGACAGTCCTCTTTGAGCTGAGCCATCCATTGCGCCGCTTCTTCGACACAACATGAAGCTCGGATTGGAGGTCTCTTGATGGTCATGTGCAGGGAGGAGGCACTGTCTCGCTGTCGCCGCGCAAGTCCATCCGGTGGACTGCATCCAATCCCCGGGATGTGATGAAGTGCAACATGGAGAGAATGGAGCCCAGTCAAGCAGCGCCTTAACTGGTCTCAGCAGCGCATTGTCTTCGCTTGTCGCCTTCTCACTTGGTAATTTGCCTTCAAGCACCCACGTGTTTCAAGAGCTCCGCCATCCTCTCTTCCGCCGTTCAAGACACCACCAGCATTCAATAACACACTTCCACGATGGTCGACAGCACAGTACTCCTTGTCGTCCGGATTCTCGCCGCCTTTGGTGCGTTGGCCCTGATCTGCAGCCCTTCCATCCTTACGCACCAGATCCACAAGCAGAAGCACGTGGGCGTCGCGTCCGTGATTCCACTCGTCATGCTCGTGATTAACTCGCACGTCTGGATGATGTACGGCTACATGACCGAAAACTACACCTTTTCAACTTCAAAATGGCAAAAAGAAAATTCGATACGTTATAAGGTAAAATCAACATGACAACAGCTGATAAAACTGATATTGTACAAGCAACGGATATGAAAGGATACTTTATGCTGCAGTGTTTTAAAGGCGCGAACAGCTCGCGCCAACACTGTTGGTCCCCGTTAGCGCCATCGACGCATCGTACAATTAAGGAACACTGAGAAAAATACTTAATGATGGCTGCCGACCTGCTCGTCAACGAAGCTGTAACCCCGTATCTGTGCCACAAGTGCGCGATGCACACCGTTAAGTTCCATGCTTTAGCTATCCAGGAGAAGGACATGCCAGTAGGCGAATGAGCATAATATAAAAAACTGCGTCAGTCACTTCTCTATTCGCGTCATATTGATTTTACCTTATGACGTATCGAATTTTCTTTTTGCCATTTTGAAGTTGAAAAGGTGTACTTCCCCATCTTCAGCTGCTAAGCCTTCGGTGACCTTACTGCTTTGGCCTACGTTGCGGTCTACTGGCGGTACACCACTTAGAAGCACTACGTGGCCCGAGTACTTACTATGACAACGACAATATTCGTCATTCTCTCACTCTACGCCATCGTTGGGGGTCTCGGCGGCACCGGCCAGACGAGAGCTGAGGTTGGTAAAACGCTTGGCTACCTAGGCGATGCGACGGCCATTTGCTTGTACGCGGCACCCATGGAGAAGCTCTTCCAGGTGCTCAAGCACAAGTCGGCAGTCTTCATCAACGCGCACATGGTGATGGCGAGTCTCACCAACAACTGCATGCGGTTCACATACGGCCTCCTGACCGGCAACTGGATCATTATCGTGCCCAACATCTTGTTCGTCACGCTCAACTCGTCCACCCTGGTGTTGTGCATGGTGTACAACCCCAAGACCCACCCGCTTCATGAGAGCTTCTTCGTCGCCAGCAACGACGACAGCGCCCCAATCGAAGTTTTGGTTGAGCTCTCACCCAAGGCTGCAATACCAAACATCCCGAGCCCAGAGTACAAGGCCATGCAGTCTCCTCTCGAGCCTCTTCGCCTACAACTAGACAGAAACTAAAGTACAGTACACTATAATACTTATTTGAACGGGGCAAGCTGTTGCTGCTGTCGATTGTTGCGATCATGAGCCAGTCCGGAGTGATCGGCGTTTATGTAAGCTCTACCGATTGCATATCCCTTTGCTCGATGAATGCTACGTTGGGCTCACTTCGCAATCGTCCGCCAAAGCGACAAGCTAATAATTTTCAGCATGGTCGACAGCGCCGGCGTCATGGCGGTGCGCGTCTGGGTTGCGTGCTCAACGCTCACGATGGCCTACTTGCCGTCCTTATTCGTGCGGCGGATTTACAAAGAGCGAGACACTGGCACCGCCTCCATTATCCCTCTGCTCTCGCTGCTGGTCAACTCGCATGTCTGGATGATGTACGGTTACCTGGGCAAGACGTGGTTCCCGAGTTTCCCCGTCTTCCTCACGGGGGACGTCGCCGCCCTGAGCTATCTCGCCATCTACTGGCGGTTTTCGTCGGAGCGGCGTCGTGTTACCCGAACGATCGGCGCTGTCCTGGCAGTCTTGGTGCTGCCTTCCATTTACGTGGTCGTCGGCGGCTTGGGCTACACAGGTCAGACGCGGGCGGAGGTGGGCGAGACCGAGGGATACATTTGCGATCTCGCAGTGGTGACACTGCACCTCGTTATGCTGAGGAACCTCATCAACGTGTTCAAGACGAGATCCGCGGCGTCACTCAACCTGCGAGCGCTGGCTGTGGGAACGGTGAACACGTACGGCTGGTTCACCTACGGCTTGGTCACTTCGAACTGGATCATTAGTGGCCCACACGTCTTCGTCATGGTACTCCACTCGACCGCGCTGATCCTGTATGGTGTGCTGCGGCCGAAAGCGCGCTTGGTGGCAGCTAGTGCCGCTGCAGCCATCACCGCAGCGACGGATGCTGACCCCATCGGGGTATCTGTCGAGCTCTCGCCGAAGGTTGCTCTCGATTCTAGAACGAAGGCTGCTAGCCCAGAGTACCATTCGCTGCGCTCGCCAATGGCACCGCTGCGCCATTAGAACTCAATGTAAACAAGAATTGCCCAACTACTAAACGGAAACGAAACCTGTTGCGAGTCTGCGCTGCAGATATATAGAGGAACACTTCGGGAGAGTGTCGAAACAGAAGGCCACTAGTGGTGTTAGACCATGCAACAACGTTGACAATTAGATAACAGGACCGGTCGAAGGCTCCGAACAACTGCGACATCTTCCGCTCACATCAACAGACACCGTCCATTTGACTCGCGGCTTCAGCGACATTGCCGCTGCCCCGCGGCTACCAAATGCAGCAAGCGTGGTCGATGCGGCGTGACCTTCTTCGCACATGCCAGCAGTCCTACCATTTCTGCCCTCGCGCAGTCTTGAGAAATTCCCATACCATGCAACCAACCGTCTTGGAGCCGTTGCACGTTGCCGAGCAGGAGGAATGCGCCGACAACGACGAGTCGCCGCAGCTGCAGTGAACTTCACTTCACTATGAAGCTCTGCGATGTTCCTGTCTTCCGGTGCCTTTGTTGACATAAAACGGTCCTGCTGCATTGAGTCATCGTTAATTGCAGCAACTACAGTAACACTTCTCTATTTAAGCAGAGTCAATAATACCAAGTGTACCAAGTAACTGTATCTCATAGTTCATTTTAACGTCATCTTCGAATACATGCGATCAATTCTACAAAGGTATCATACTATCCAGAAAATGATGTACTGTACCTGCCGACCAGCACCTGTGAGCTAACTGTCCTGTGTCCCATTTGCGAATTACTCGCCAACTGCATTCTGCTTTTGTTCCAAGGCCATAGCAACATGGTCGACAGCGACATCGTCATGGCCGTGCGCGTCTGGATCTGGTGCAGCACTTTGTCTATGATCTACATGCCGTCACTCTTCGTGCGCCGCATCTACCGAGAACGAGCTGTCGGCGCCACGTCCATCGTCCCCATCTTGTTGGTGCTCGCCAACTCGCACGTCTGGATGCTCTACGGTTACCTGGGCAAGACGTGGTTCCCGAGCTTCCCGGTCTTCCTCATCGGCGACGTCGTGTCGCTCGGCTACCTGTTCGTCTACTGGTTGTACGCCGCCGACCGGCACCAAGTCGCCAAAACCATTGGCGTCATGTTCACGTGGTTGGCAGCGCCAACGTTCTACGTCATCGTCGCCAGCGCGGGCTTGACGGGGCAGACGCGGACCGAGATCTGGAAGACCCAGGGCTTGTGCTTCTGCGACGTGACCGTGGTCTCCATCCACGGACTCATGCTCCAGAACCTCATTCGCGCGTTCAAGCAAAAATCCGCCGCCACGCTCGCCCCGCGTGCTCTGGCCGTGGGGACTTTCAACACGTTTGGCTGGTTCACATTCGGCCGAGTGACTTCCAACTGGATCATCGCCGGTCCGCAAGTGTTTGTCATCACGCTGCACTTGGCCGCGTGGACCATGTACGCCGTGTTCACCCGCAGAGCGAAACCAGAGGCCACCGACATCGATGAGGGTTCCGTCGTCGTGTCCATGGACCTATCTCCCAAGACTGACGTTGGATTGAAGGACCTTCCAGCTCCTAACAGCCCAGAGTACCAGGCCATGCGGTCTCCACTGGTGTCATTGCAGCGCTAGCGCAAGTAATATGTCGACTAACGTTATGCCGCAGACTCGTGCCATCGTCACAGCCACGAGAAAAAGCGCGGGAAGCCCAAGCCATACATCAACCTTGCTCCTCGATGTCGTTAAACGAGCGGGATGCGATTCCTGCCCACCACTCACCGTCACGCCTGGCACAGGAGACACGATCATCGAAAACGGTGACGCGGCCAATCTTCAACGTCATCTCACGGCTGAAGCGGAGGCCATCGTTCACTTTCTCTTTTGTTTCTCTCCACCGAAAGCGCAGCCCGCTGGCACAAGCTCTGCATCGTGATGGTTGACAACGTCGTGTTCTGGGTGATCAAGGTCCTGGCGGCGCTGACTTATATTGTAGTCTACTGCAGGACTGAGCGCCGCTACGTCATGCGCGTTCTGGCGGTCGTGGCTACGTTTCTGCTGGTCACCACAACCTACGCAGTCGTGGGATCTTGGCCAAAGTCTCAAGTACAAGTCCGCGGCCTTCATCAACGTGCACATGGCGATCGCCGGTCTCTCCAACAACGTCATGTGGATCGTTTACGGAGCTGTGGCCGACAACTGGTACATTATTTCGCCTAACATGCTCCACATCACAGTCAACTCGTCCACACTGGTGCTCTTACGTCGTGTTCAACCCGAAGACACATCCGCTCCCCGACAGCTTTCATACTAACTTACAACAGGAAACGCCGACCAAGGTGCCGTGTCCATCAAGATCATCCCCAAGGAGAACTTTTGCCGCGAAACCGGCAGCAAGCTACCTAGTCCTTCGTTCCAGACGATACCGTCACCACGGGAAACGCTACCATGTCTTGAGTGAGGGCGATATCGTAAACCACAAATGCATCAACAGCCTTGGCCATGCTTCCTAGCGCCGTTCTCGTGGTCTCTAGCCGCCGCCCAACTTCAATAGCGACGCATCGCCGCTAACGTCAACCGTAGTCGACAGCCCTCCACCACTTCGCCTCTCTCCTCTTCCTGCACCAACAAGCCTTCTTCGTAAAACTGCAGCATGATGGTCTCTAGTTCGGTACTTTGGGCGATCAAAGTGCTGGCAGCGACAACCTCGCTCATGATGATCTGCAGCCCGTCGATCTCCATCTACCTGGTCCACAAGAAGCAGGACGTGGGCGTGGCGTCTGTCATTCCGCTCGTCTCGCTGCTCGCGAACGGCCACATGTGGATGCTGTACGGCTACATGGTGGAGAACTGGTTCCCGATCTTCTGGATCTTCGTGTTCGGCGACGTGGCCGCATTGTCCTTCCTCGCGGTCTACTGGCGGTACACGGCCGAGCGCCGCTACGTCGGACGCGTTCTGGCGATTGCGTTTTCAGTCTTGACAGTCGCGACTATCTACGCGATTGTCGGTGGTCTCGGATACACTGGCCAGAGTCGACACCAGGTCGGCTCAGCACTAGGCTTCGTCTGTGACGTGGTGGCGGTCTGTCTGTACGGCGCTCCGATGGAGAAGCTCTTCCACGTGCTCAAGTACCGCTCGGCCGTGTTCATCAACGTGCACATGGTGGTCACCGGGCTCTCGAACAACTGCACGTGGATCACGTACGGCATCCTCACCAGCAACTGGTTCATCATCTCGCCCAACATCCTCTTCATCTCGCTCAACTCGTCCACGCTAGTGCTCTACATGGTGTTCAACCCCAGGACACACCCACTCCCCGACAATTTCCACCACGACGCAGCCGAGTCCGCCATCTCCATTGAGCTCACGCCCAAAGAAAGCTTCAGTCGCAAAGTAGGTAGTGAGCTCCCGAGTCCAGCAGCGTTCGGGGCCATGTCGTCCCCACTGGAGACGTTGCCGTGGTAGACACGCACCAACACAATTGATTTGCATCGCTAACGTGGATCGATGAGTGAGAAACATCAACTGGCGAGTGCGTCGGCCGCCGGTCTCCACTCAAGCTCATTTCCCAATTCACCTCCCTTCGTCCACATTATCGTAGCACTTGAGTCATGGTGAGCAGCGCCGCCATGCGTGTGGTCGAGGTCTTGTCGGCCTTGACGTCAGTGACGGTGCTGACAACACTGACATGCTGCTGTTTCTCAAGATTAACCGGCGATTTTTTGGGGAGCTGCAACCGTGTCGAAAGTTATGAACGCGAAGCTTTACGGCTTAACTGCCAAATATACGTTGTCATCTTGTACTTGGAATTTCTGCAATATACTGAATAATTTATTTTAGCATTATCTAAAGCTCCGCGGAATTACTTATTGTAGCAAAAACTCGAAATGGTATTGCAGCGCCATTTTCGGAGGGCCTGCGTACAGCATCCACATGTGCGCGTTGGCCAGCAGCGTCGCTAGCGGAATCACGGACACCACGCCCACGCTCTTGTTGCGGATGATGCGGAAAGTGGCGATGACCGGGCTGCAGATGAGTGCGACCGGCTGTACGGCTACATGCTTTTGGGTCTTCCTCTTCGGCGACGTCGCTGGTCTGAGCTACCTTGCCGTCTACTGGCGGCTCACGCCCGAGCGCCACCAGGTCGCGCGCGTGCTGGGAGTGACGTTCGTGGTGCTGTTGGTTGCCACGCTCTACGCTGCCGTCGGCGGCTTCGGCTACACAGGACAGACGAGAGACCAGGTGGGCTCCACCGTGGGCGTGCTGTGCGACGTCGTGGTCGTGGCCGTGTGTCTGTACGGCGCGCCCATGGAGAAGCTGTTCCAGGTGCTCAAGTACAGGTCGGCCGCCTTCATCAACGTGCACATGGTGGTGGCCAGCCTCGCCAACAACGTCATGTGGTTCACGTACGGCGTGCTCACGGTCAACTGGTACATCATCTCGCCCAACGTCCTGTTCATCACGTTGAACGCGTCCACGCTGGTGCTCTACCTGGTCTTCAATCCGAGTACGCACCCGCTGCCGGCCGACTTCAATCAGTCCGAACACTCGCCCAAGACCAGTTGCAGCCGCAAGGCCGATGTGAACACCGCAGTCCAGCGTACGGGGTGCTGCAGTAAGCAACTTTTGAGGGGAAGGAGGCGGTGACGAGGCATAACCCAAAGGTATCGAGTGAGTGACGTTGTTCAGCTAAGGTACGCATCGAAAAAAAAAATGCCTACTGCGGAGAATCTTGTACTTACTGATGATCTACGGCAACAGGACAATAGTGGTGAAGCTGAAAAAGGCGCTAGGCGCGAAAGATGACATGCCGCTGGTCCTAGACGAAAAAGCGAGGCTTTTGAGCGGTGTATATAAATGGGGGCAGGTCTAAAGGTTCGTCTTGGAGCTCAATTTCATCGGGTAGAAAGCGAGAACGACGTCTGCAAGTATTGACGTCGATATCGTCCAGAGAGAATCGACCAGCTAGTAGCGGCGGGTGTCTTGAAGCCACTTCGTGCAGACGTAGCACATCAAATGCCGGATGGCATCAGGAAGCGGTATCCCCACCACCAGCATGACTGTGTCCATGAACTTCAGCTTGCTGTGTGAGGCTGCGATTTGCATATTTGTGCGAACCTCTATTTCGCGCGCGCGAAGCGCCCCTCAGAGTTGCTCCAGTGTGATATTCCAGTAAACTAAAGTTTAAATGTTGTCTTTGGAATAGTATTTTTGGAATAAGCGGCGATGTTCCAAGGGCACTGAGTTCGTCCAGAAACTAAGGTCGTGTTCGCGATAGCAAGAAAAACGCGATTTAGGGAGATAATTGCGTTTTAGCTGGAAAACAGCATCGCGAAAAAAGTTGGAATTGCATTTTCGTCACGGAGTATCATTATCTCCTTCTTTCTGGAAAAGAGGGTCACACCCGTTTTCCAGAGAATGGCGTTTTGAAATTCTGCAGTACATGTACCTCGATGTTCGTATTTATATGCTTCTTATAGACAGTTGTTTCCCCTTATTTGTATGACATGGTAAACCCTATCTTGGCACATGCTGCCAGACGCACCTCACTTCTCAATTGATAGCGGACCCAACCAAGCACGTTGGTCACGAATCGTGTCACGAATGGACGGTTGGCACTGCTCAAACAGCGCGTCGAACGCATCGGCGTCCATGCGAAAGTTGACCCGGAACAGCTTCAGGTTAGGCGACGCGTGGATTGCCTCGAAAAAGCGGTGACCATTACCAGTTGTCAATCCCAACAAGCGCACTGCCTTCTCGTGCTCCTCCTTGCGCGAAGGGTGCTGAACACGCAGCAGACACACACACGCGGCGATGATAAACAGATGCAACATCACGTTCATCGTTGCCCTGTGTTTCTGTTTCGAGTGAAGAGACACAGAAGGTCTTGGATTCCGCTGGGAATTACATTTTGCTTAAATGAAAAGTTCTCTGTTGACCATATTGGGCTTGACTTTTTACTAAAATTAATTAAGTTCGATTTCGTTGTTAGGAGCGACTTCACCTTCACTAAGTTCGCTGTTGATCTTGCGCTTGCGAGCTCGAATTTGCTCTCGATTCTTATCGTCGAACCCTTTTTGATATGACAAACGAGCTTCACGTGTGCGCTGGTAGTAGCGCTTCTGTGCTGCTTTAATGCGCTCTTTGTTAGCGAGGTATTATTCAGGTGAGTACGCCATCTTACTATATCACTACTTTATATTTATCAAGAATAAAAATAATAACGGGAGGTAAATCCGCATTCATTACTTTTTTATGCCTACTTCGAATGAGTATTCCTACCCAAAATTCATGTTAGCAGTACCTTTCATGAGGATGAGTTGGTCCCGCAGCTCTTGGTAGCGATGCTGGGCGTTCAGATACGCGCGCTCGAGCTCAGTCAACTTCACAGTAGCGCCGCTGGCCTCCTTGCGGTCTTGATCCATCTGGACAAACGCTTTGTTGCGCCTTCCGAACCACTCCGTCCGAAGTGAGGGAAATTGATCCGCGTCCTTTGCCGCCTTGAGCTTGTCCCCCGCTTTCTGCTACTTTTGGTCAGCCTCCTCTTGAGGCTTCGACAACGCTTCACGTTCTTGCTTAGTGATCTCGTCGTAAATCTTCTCCGACTCCTTCGCCTTCTCCGAGGCTATCTTCTCGTTCTCGTCTAGCACTAAACGAAGCAAGGCCGGCGCACAACAACAAAATACTCATTGACTTAGTTAAGCTCATCAATAGCTACAAAGTAAGGTTTACACGGTGTGAGTGAATGCATACCGGGTTTTTTAAAAAGAGATAAGAAAACGAGTGTGCTCATTCTGACTACCACCTGCTATGGCGCAGTACCGCTATTTTAATACTAATGCCGTGTTTTACACGGGGAAGCTCTGGATTTTTGTTATCGAATAGTCCAAATTAGGTCCTGCTACTTGAAGCTGTGTCATAATGATAAGGCATCCTCTCGTCGTCTGCCGACGGACCCCAACGACAGTGAGCGACAGAGGAAGGACCATATCAGTAAGTTGCGTTAGTGCTCCATGCTCCACTGTATAGCAGCAAAGCGTCACTTGTTGCGACCTTACAGTGTAAGGCTTACCAACAGTGGGCTGCTTCGTTTGTCGAAGGAAGGCTTCTGCCTGGCAGCTCCTCTCACTGCATGGTGGTAAGGTTCCCTGTCGTACAACCCACGAGGATACTATCTTCGTTTGACCCACTACCCACGAGGATGCTTGACCCACTATCTTCGTGCAACATTTCTGGGTTATTGGGTTTTGATGTCTTCCCTAGTCGCTACAGTCAACATTCACTGGATTTTACTAAGTGTCACTAGGATATCCGTTATTAAATCACGGTTATCTTCAAGTTTGTATGTGCTATATTTTATTATGTATTACATATATGGCATAATTATGTTATCTCACGGTGAATATGACCACAACGAGAACTCTGGATTATTTTTACATGTAATATAACAGGTATTATTTTGGTCACAGGTTTCTCAAAGGGACGCTATATCCAAGTTTATTTTAGGTTATGTACCAGTATTAAAAGAAAAGGTTATTTTGGGCAAAATGGTATCTCCTCAAGACTCTGCATCTAAAATCCAGAGAATTAAAATAAGCACACTACATGTACTCGGGCGCCGGCAGACCAGGCCCTAAGTGAAAAAAAGCAACCAGTGAGAAAGAGCAACCACACTGCGATGACGGACAAGCAAAAACCTCATGAAGACGTGCTTACGCGGCTCGTGCGCGACTTGGAAACGAAGAAGACTTTGTGCCACGTCAAGGACTATCCTGGAGGCAGTTGAATCATCACGTGAAGGAGCTCGGTCCACTGGTGAACCCCGTTTTTGGCGAGCTGCCGGCGTTCTTCATCGACCAAGGCCGCTTCATCCCCTATCGAATGGTCGTGTACGGCAACGAGAAGGTGGCGGCCAAGATCGGAAGAGTTTTGGATGAATGGGCGACGTGGTCTGGCAAAGGAGGAAGAGTAACAACCTCGCAAGGAGCGTTCATTTTCGGTAATGACTTTCGAGTGCCGGACGCCGCGTACACGCCTCGCGATACCGATAGAGGCTTGTCGACTGAGTTAACGTGGACGTATCGTGGCGAGCCCTTTGTCCCCACGTTTGTGGTTGAGATTGATAAGCTCTCTGGTCGAGGCTCTCAACGCAGTGCTCTCGATCGAAAGATGCGAAATGAATATTTCCAGCACGGCATCCAGTTGGGTTGGCTGATCGACCCACGCCCAGACTTTCAGCGGATGTATGAGTACTATCTCGACGACGATGGAGACGTGCAATGCTCTGACAACATTGCATGGAGAGATCTTGAAGGTGGTGATGTTCTTCCTGGATTCACGCTTGTTAGCACTGATCTGGAGATGGTCTTGAACCAGGATTCGGGGTCGTCGTCGGAAGAGGAAATTGATCTCGTGTGTCCGATTCCAAGGTGCAGAAAACGATTCAAATCTCTCGGTACATGTACTGCTCATGTCGAATGGCACCGCGCTGAGCGCTCTCGACAGAAGTTTTTAGCCAAGCGTGAGAACTCATAGTCATAACTACAAGCTACGACAAGTTCCTATCTAACCCCATCGCAGAACTCGATCCTTGCGATCTAAGCATAGTTAGCGGTGCTGACTAATTTTTTATTCGTTGGCCAACAGCTATAGTAAAACTTAGATTGGTGGCTAAAAGAATAAAAAACTGCCGGCGTAATATGTTCCATGACCCACTACTTCCCCCCGAGACGTTGGTGTAGCTTAGTTCATAGCAGCAGTAGACTAATTTATGCAACAAAGTGATCATTTCGCTGACCACACGTCGTGCTGTAGCTTGGTAGATGGTCTCAAGTCCATACATGTTGAAGTGGGCACGCAAGAATCGCCCCGAGACTTGGCCCGCCAGCGATTGGCGTCTGCCGATCTCGACGCGTGTGCGCCTGCCAATCCCCGCCAGCATTGCTTGCCATTGGGGTCCGGATATCTCGCCGTCCATCCTCGCTAGCATGTCGAAGTCTCTTGGTGCCGGAGACCGTCACTTTGACTTTTGGCTAGTTGTTGCTTTCGACGACGATGGGGGTGGATGGTGGTGCTCAAGGCGGCCACGTCCATCGCGGCCATGGTCATGTGCTTGAGTCCCATCCCGTCCATCCACCGCATCTACAGGACGAAGGACACGGGCGAGGTGGCGGTGCTGCCTCTCGTGGCGCTCTGGATCAGTTGTCACCTCTGGTCAGTCCTCACGGTCTCAGCTGCATACGTCGCTGACGTGCTGATGTTTGTATTGCTCTCTCTCTCTCTTTGCCAGGGTGATCTACGGCTATGTCACGAACGATATCTTCCCACTGCTTGTGACCTACCTCATTGGTGAAGTGCTGGCGGCCTGCTACGTGGGCGTGCACTTCCGCTACACCAAGACCCGCACCTACACACTCAAGGCAGTCGCGTTCGCGCTGGCATTCACAGCGATTGGCACGACGTATGCCGTGTTGGGACGCGAGGGCGTGACCGACCAGAACCTGAGCACGGTGGCCAACGTCATGGGCTGGATCACGGCCGGGGGCAGCTTCCTGCTGTACACGTCGCCCTTCGAGACCATCAAACGCGTGCTGAAGACCAAGTCGGGCGCCTCCATTCCCATCGCCCTGTGCTGCGCCGGCTGCGTCAGTAACGCGCTCTGGATTCTCTACGGTCTCGTGGTGAACGACATGTTCGTTTTCGGCCTCGGCGTCTTCTGCACGACGATGCCGTTGGTTCAGATCAACCTGTACTTCCTGTTCAACCCCAAGCGGCAGCAGCAATCGTGCTCTCCTGGCACCGTCGGAGCCGGCAAAGACTACAACAGCCCAGAGAGCAAGGAGGTCGCGGATATCGTCGCCACTCCTAGTGTTGCGACAGGAGCAGAGTTCTCCAGCAACGCAGCCACCTTCCACGCAGCGCTATCGCCTGTATGAGCGTGAGAGTTACGCAGAGCACGTCGATGTAAGGCGACGACCAGTTCGGTGGTTTGATGCACCTCAGCTGAGACTTCTTGCTCGTTGCCTCCCATAGACAAGAATGATCTTCAGACTCCAATATTGTACGTCGATAATACTAAACAGCTCTTGTGCTATGGTTTCTTCGCTGGCCTTCATCGCTAGGCTACAGATGGCAGAGTTCCTCCTGGTCATGAGATTTACTTCGACACTTGAATGCATTCCAGAGGCGAATGCATGGCTTCGAACGCAGGGCTGGGGGGCGTCAGGCTCGCCTTGGAAGCACGCTCGATGGCGGCTTCGCTCTCACTGTCTCCGCGGATGTGGAAATCGTCCGGGAGCGGGTGCGATTTCGGGTTGAACACGACGCACAGCACGAGCGTGAACGAGTTGAGCGAGATGAAGAGGATGTTGGGCGAGATAATGAACCAGTTGTCGGTAAGAATGCCGTACGTGAACCACAGGCAGTTGTTGGTGACGCCAGCGATCACCATGTGCGCGTTGATAAAGACTGCAGACTTGTACTTGAGCACTTGGAAGAGCTTCTCCATGGGAGCAGCGTACAGGCAGATCGCAGACACATCAGCGAAAAAGCCCATGACGGAGCCCATGTTGTCCCGCGACTGGTTTGTGTAGCCCAATCCCCCGACGACCGCGTAGATGGTGACGACCGCCAAGATGGTGGCCATGACCAGCAATGCTCGATTCGTGTAGCATCTGTGGTTGGTGTATCTCCAGTAGACGGAGAGGAAGACGAGAGCAACAGCATCTCCGAAGAGGTAGATCCAGAAAATGGGGAACCAGTTCTCGATCATGTAGCCGTAGACTGCCCAGACGTGGCAATTGGCAAACAGGGTGACGAGCGGAATCACGGACGCCACGCCGACGTCCTGCTTTTTGAAGATTTGGTAGATCAACAGCGCCGGGCTACAGATCATGACCGTGCCCGAGCAGGCGGCCATCGTCTTGATCACAAGGACGGCGGTGCCCGTCATTTTTCACTAGTCGCAAGGGTCGAGTCTTGCGTGGCACGCGGCAGATTGAAGAGTGAAGGGACACGAAGGTCCTGCGACTTGTTGTCGTCACTAGGCTTTGCATGGCTTCGTAATCGGTCAGATGGGAAGAACGAGCGACTGACCTGGCTGCAATCCCGCGCTGTGTCTCGCAACGACGTGATGAAGAGCTATCATAGGCTATGATTCATAGCTCAGCTATGCAAGATGACAACCGTGGACAAATACATGTACAGGAACCTTGCATTACCGTAGTGTCCTTCTTTTGTTTTTTGCAGTCGTAGGAATACTTCCAACTCGGATCGGCTGGCTGCTATTGGTTTCACGCCACTAAGCCCCTGCCTGCAGTGTTTAGGCTGCAATAGGTGTCATAATGAGTGGCTGCATCTCGAGGTCTCCGTCCTCGTCGACAACGTGCGAGTAGTGCAGTGCACGGGGTGTCGGGAACGGAGAGGGCTCACCAAACGGGCGCGGGCTCTTCTCAGTGCCTGAGAATGACGGCATGCTCCCGACCGTGAGCGGCGTTCCTTCCGCGCGCTGGTAGTTGAAACTCGTGAACCGAGCAATGCGAGACGGACGCACGGTGCGGTATGTCGTGGGCAGAACGCTTCCAGCGTCGATCTTGTGCTTGACGCTGTCGAAAATCTTGGCCGAGGTGCCGTACCCTTCTTCCAGTTGGGCGTCCAGGTCCACGTAGGGGGTTGTCGGGCGGTAGATGAAGTACAGCGGGAGCTGCACGCCACTGAACATGAGGCCGATGACGCTCGGGATCAACACGAACATATCGTTGTCCACGATGGACGTGGCCACCCACATGCAGCAGTTGAGGAAGATCATGCTGCACAAGTTGATGGGCAGCGACGCCGACGACTTGGTCTCCAGCACGACCTTGACGGTGACCAGGGGCGATGCGTACATGCAGATGTTGATGGTCGCACCGACGTAGCCCAGGGACTGCACCACTTGGTCGTAGGTCTGGCCCGTTCTGCCAGCAACACCCAGCAGCACGTACAGCGTGACTAGCGCCATGCCGAGGATGGCCACGGAGCAGGTTCGACGCGACTCGAGCGTGTTCCGAGCCCAGCGGTAGTAGACGGCGGTGAAGATGACCCCCGCGATCTCTCCAACCAGCGCCGCGGCGCACAGCGGAAAAAGACTTCCGGTCAGGAGTCCGTAGAGCAGCCACAGGTGGTTGTTGAAGCACATGAGCACTAGCGGGAGCAATGCCATCTGCCCCGTCGTCTTGAACTGATGCACCCGGTACATGTCGGGCGCCGGACTCAAGTTCATGCCGATCTGGATGGCGGCCGTCGTCATGTGCAGTAGCGTCACAAGTGCAGAGGAACCCATGGCTTTCAGCCGGGGAGGCGAGAGGGTCGAGTGACTCGACGAAGGAGGTGAGGAATCGTGGTTAGCTTTCAAATTTGAAAATGAGGTCGAGGCGACCGAGAGCGATCCGCCGACGTTGCCTCCGTGGCTTGGCATACTGTGCGCGACAAATCGCCCTCGCTGCACCAGAAATTATTCACGCACGCCGATGGAAAGTACCAGCTTGGCACTGAGCAGGAAGCCTAATACGTCAGATCGGGCTCTGATTTTCCGACCTGACCAGCGACTAAAAAATTTCCTAGCGCTTCAACCAAAAATCTGCTCGAGATGGTGAGGTTGGGCCCACCTGAGCATCGAAATGAGAGGCGGAGCCCGACCGGACGGAGAGTTGTCGCGGTTGTCCTCACGTAGTGCTCGCTGACCCCCAACCAGTAAGGCATGATGGAAAACACTTGCTGGCCTGGCGATACTTCTTTTTGATGGACGACAACGTGGATACAGCAAAAATTCGTTTAACGTCGCAAGGCTGATTGCCAGCTCTTACTCCGCAAGGGCAGATCAACTTCCTGCGACTATCCTACATGTATTAATAGCACCAGAAACAAGAACCGACGTGGGCAACCTACACGAATGCACTTTTGCATCTTCACACGGCATCTAGCACTCCTTCCCAATCTGAGCACAATAACACCACCAAATCAACGTGATGTCAGTACAGACGTCCCTCTTAATAAGAGCAGTGGAACTACTGAAGCGATCTCAGAGGGATTAGAAATGGTGCGAGCGGGTAGGTTCTTATACACAAATTTATGTTTTCGTCATCATCCGATATGACGGGGTACTGAAACGACGAGGTGCGCTTATTGAGAGAGACCTCTGTACGCCTCTTTATATCAGCAGATTAGTTGAGCTGCTCGAGTCTACAACCGTCTAATGGTGGCTCTAACGGCAAGCCGACAAGTACGTACGTTGTTATGATTGGATGGTCCCCTGTAACGGGGTTACATGAAGAGTGCCAGTCACTCTTCCGAGTTGGGTACATGATGTACCCCACACCACTACCATGTCACATGTGGTGTGTATAACACCACTGCCACGTCGATGGTGGCTCATACATAAAATATATAGAAGAAACTATGGATGACTTAGAAGTTGTATTGCAGGACGATTTCTATTAACCCTTTCGTGAACGCGGGGTAGTCACTCAATCAAAGTATACTATACAAGTCAAGATGTTAAGCGACGAAAGGGGGCATTTTGCCCCCTTTCATAAACCACGGTACTACCACACTGGCCTGGTCGATATTTTTCTGATTGGTGAAAAAAAAGTTTCCACCGCTTCATTCTCGGCCACAGCACATGATTGGCTATGTCTCTGGCTGGAGTGATGACGTAAAGCGGTAGTTCCTGGACCAGCTCCCGTAAGATATCAAGTCCCACGGTGAAATCTATCTGCGTCAGTCATCGGTGCGAGGAGTGGGCATACGCACCCGGCATGATGGCGCCGCCACCCTCGCAGAGCTTTCGCACCGCTATTTGGTCGATAACTGCAGCTGTATCCTTTATTAGACGATGAAGCACATGGGAGCATTCTTTCTCGAGTTATCTGTGTGGGGTGCAATTGCTCATCGTTCATGCAGCGAAGTCAGCACTTCTTGCGATGTATCCCATCGCGGCTCAAAGGAACGCAAACCAGGTATGTCTCTTGATTTAACTATAAAAAGTGTTCAGTGTACTAATTTGAATCTAACTATACGAATTCAGCCTCTAATCGACGATCGCAATTGACTGTTCGCCAGAAGTAATATAGACTAGTATGGAGGGCAGCGGAAGAGAGACACTGGGCGGGGCGGCATCTGGAGGCAGTGGAGGTGGTGCGAACAGGACCGAAGAGCGACTGTGTGGGGCAGCATATGGTGATGGTGGCAGCGGCAGGAGCGATAATCTCCAGTGTTTACGCAAGGTAGCATGCGGTGATGTTGGTGAGACTGGATGGTCCGCTCACGATGTAGCTGTGAATGCTGATGGCGCTGTGCAAGGTGTACCTACTGCCGAGCAAGCTGGAGGTGCTCCAACCTCAGCTCCCAAGCGAAAGAGGGGCAGACCCAAAGGCTCAAAGAACAAGCCAAAGACTACAAACGACGGCGAGCCTACACATAAACGCGGCCGTCCAGCAGGATGCAAAGCGTCGCCGAAGCGCAGTCTTGTTCAGGCAATGGGCTATGCCCAAGTTACTGTACCTCCGTCGATCTTAGCATCGGTACAAAACCTACCGACGCAAAGAGAAATCTCGACCGCCAGTGTTCCCGTGGATGATGCTTCCGATCGAGAAGCCAACGTTCCCTCGTCGCATGACCCCTCAATTCAGCAATCGGCTTCACCAGCGGCCACATCAGCTGGAACCCCTCGCCACAATCCTGCCCGACCACCGCTCATTCCAGCATTGTACATTGACACGCTTGTAGCATTCTCGCCAGAAAAGGAAGGCTGGACAAAACGACAGAAGGCCAAGGACAAGTATGATGGTGTGGGAAATGCCTATCTCGTCGGGCGTGTGTGTCGGATCGTCAAGGGAGCGATGTTTCAGGTGCAGTGGCTAGACTCGCAGTACCAGAACAAAGATGAACATTTGAACCTCAGCATGATTCAGCGTGGGAACGCTAACTACCGATCCCTGCATGGTAGTTCTTCGCGGGTAGGCTGGAGACATCTTTGTGCAGTTGACGAAGGGAAAAATATTCAAGTGGAGGGCGGTATTGACGAGATGGAGGAGTGCATGGAAATGTTCGACCCATCGATGGATCTTCCAACAACGCTATCTGAGGTTGAGGCCATCAAGAATATGCGTTTTGAGCCTGGTGCGCAGAACGAGGAGCCAGTAGACTTGTTTCGACATGCGGACGGCACTACCACGACATGTCTGCTACCTCAGTTCAAGCACCTATTCGAGCACTCGGCTTCAGCGAGCTTCTTCGCGTACATTCCTGTTTCGTTCTGGCAGCAAGGGATCGGAGTAAAAGGCATGGCTTGAGTCGGTAGATCCCAGAGTTCTTCTGCCCCCAACAGGTCATCCGGAAGAGCGCCCACTTTATCAGAAACTTCATCTGGGTACTCGTCAATCAGACTAATCGAATCAAAGAATTCATCTCCGTTCGAATCCACATCGCCAGTTGGAACTTCTTTGTATTCTGAACGTTGCTCAGACCTGGGCGTGATTTCTGATTCCGTTGGATGAGAACCATCGCCAATGCCTTCTGGGAGTGGCACCTCGTCAGATTCCGGACCCTCGTCAGGCTCCACCTCGTCTTCCAGAATGACTTCATCTGGAAGCGTTTTCTCAACTTTCTGACGTAAGGCTTGAGGAGGCTCTTGGAGTTGCACCATGTGAACCTGATCACTTCCGGAAGGCGATCGAACCAACAACTTGGTCGGCCATGAGTACTCGGACTTCTGGACGCAAGGAGGTTCGGCGTCCCTCATCATCTGATCAAATCGTTCAGAACGTAAACGCATCCGATTTGACTTGGTATTCTCATAGATGAGAGTCTGCCACTCCTGATACCTCCGGAGACCCGGGCGGACAAAACGCCCTGCCCTCGGGAAGAAACCAAACTCAATGATACGAGCGACCGGCGTCCGAGTGTCAATACTAAGACATCTTCCGGAAATATTCACCACTTTGACGGCCACAGCTCACGACTTGGCAGCGTAGATGATCTGGGTTACCCATCGGTCTCCCTGACCAGCCCACACCACATCACATTGTGGATTGCTTTGTCCGTAATGTATCCGGACGATAGCATGTTCACCCGGACGCAGGAACAACTCTTCACGCGGTCTCACCGGAAGGTCCAAACCTCTGTGGTAATGATCTGCACCACGTCCTGATAGCAACACAGTTTCTTCATCCGGAAGTTGCACCAATACTTCTCGTGCGCACAGTCGCACTCCAGCGGAATACATGAAATTCAACACGTCGACACCTTCACCAATGTTCGCAACCCAGAGTTCCAAGACATACACAACTCTCGGACCCAAAGTGATCTTCACTTCGGCACTTGCAGTGATGGTGGTCGGAACGCCACCCAGCCCGGATACCCGGAGCTGTTTGCAGAAGCTTAGCTTGAGTTTGAGTCTACGCGCAAGATCCAAACTCACCATGCTCACTGACGCTCCGGAATCCAAAAGGATGTCTGTCCGACAATTATTCACCGCTCCGTGAACCATCGCAATCCGCTTCGTGTCATCCGAACGGTGGTCTTCCCACCAGCCATATCTTTCACCTGGTCCCAATCAGAATTCCACGGGTACATCCGGATCTTGTACTTCTGGACATACATCTTCCGATAGGAATCGTTCAGGACGAAGTCCATCTGAAGGGGGGTTACCACTCTCCGGAGTCACGGTCATGCATTGATGTTGATCCTGTTTTTGGCGTCTCAACTCCGGACCAACATACACTAGAAGACATATATCGGGGGGTTTCTTCAGCCCGTCGCGCTCTGGATCCCCATCCAGCGGGCTTATTGATTTAACGGTTGTTCCCCCGGATCCCCCTTTCCATCCAGAAGTTGCTTCCGGATGGGAGACGGCAGATCATTTAGTGCTCCTTGACGTGCAAGATTCTTGATCGATTGGAAAGCCTTCCACTCTTCACACTTGCCTTCATGAAACTGGTTGCAAATCGCACACGGGCGAGCCTGTAGAGATGCGTCGGATGTCCCATCCGATGGCACCGATCACATTCAATGTCCGACCAACAGTTCTCCGTCAGATGTCCAAACTCCTTGCACTTGTCACAGAACTTGGATGCGTTCGGATTTCCAAAATGCTGCTGTCGACGATCCGAATGGAAATCAGAAGTCGGTGGTCGCCATCCGGAATTCTCCATCGCACGACACACTGCTTCCGAAAGGTTATCCATACTTGGACCAGACATGTTCGTAACATCCGCGGTAGGAGTTGTCAGCACGGCAAAAACAGGTTCTCTACTTGTCACTTCTTCCACATCTTCCGAAAAGTGCACTTGTCTGTCGTGCTCTTCATCCAGTTCATCGTCCTCTTGAAGCACATAGGCTCTTCCAGGACGTTTCGGCCGGAATCGGTCACGAGGGACATTATCCGCTCTGAAGTCTCTCTTCGGAGTGGGAGTGTCGTAGTCGTCGTCTTGATTCATTTCTTCATGCTGCTTCAGGACGTACTCCAGATCTTTCAGACGACGCAGACGCTGTCCTTGCAGAGTCGTTCGGCGGCGAGAATCCAGAAGCTTCTTTGTGAACACTTTCAGATGGCGCTCTCGTTGCTTAGTCGATGCATCGAATTCCGGCTTTGTCGGCCACCTTGTTCAGACGATAGTAAAATTCGAGAGGAGTCTCCGTCTTCTTCTGGATCATCGTGTAATAACGTTCTGAATCCGATGTCTTTGCCTTGCAATACATGTTACGGAACTCCTTCAGAAATTTCTTCCATTTCCGGCGCACGTTTGGATCCAAATTCGAACGCCAATTCCGAACGGCAGCAGGTAACTTCAGCTTCATCTTATAGATCTTGACCTTATCCGACCATCCACCTTGAACAGCAAAACTCTGGAATCGTTCCAACCACCGGATACGGGTAGCCAATGACGCCTTCTCATTGAAATCTTCCAACGTACTGGCGTTCACATACGGTCTGAACGTAAACAGAGATCCACCTGGACCCGGTGTCGTGTGGACGTTCGGAACGATATCTTCGAAAGAGCTGCTATTCGAACTGTCGGAATCCGAGTCGCTCTTGCTGGAGTCAAAACTCGGATCAGAATCCGAAGGATCGCCTGAATTTCGAGATGGCTTCTTAGCCCTCTTCTCCTTTCTGGAAGACGAACTCTTCTTGGACGAACCAGATGTTCCGGAAGTGTGCCGTTTGGCTGACTTTCTGGACGCGGTTCACTTGCTTCCAGACGACGACTCAGTTTTCCCAGTCGCAGACGTTTTACTTCCAGAAGCAGGTTCCGCTTTCACATTCACAGCAGGCTCAGAAATCTTCACCGCTTTTCCAAACGGACGCTTTGAGCTCTTGTCAGCAGTAAATGCTTGCAAAGTAGCTTGCAGCTGTGCCGCAAAGATCTCGTCAGAGCTTCTCATATCCGGCTTCTTGTGTGTCGTATCAACAACATTTCCGGAAGCACTACTGCGTTCGGAACGTGCAGTCGTACGACTGGAATCCGGGCGTACCATCGGGGTCGAACCAACTTCTTGAGTCGGAACACTTCCGGAAGGCTGGGCGGATGTCGCGCGGAGTTCACGCACTTGGCCAGCCAGAAATTTCTGAAGGTTCTTCGCGGTTTCTCGTTCTTGTTCCCGGTCAACTCCTAAAGCTTGGAGTTCCTGTTGGAGCGCGGCGACCATGGCAGCGGCTCGCTGTGCTTCATCCGTCTGATGGGCTTCCACTTGAGTCTGGTATTGTGCAAACAATGCTTCCGCACGTTCGCGTTCCAGACGTACTGCATCCAAATGTGCTGCGTCCGGATTGTCCTCAACTTCGTGACTTCGGTAAACTTCCACCGGAGGCTGTACCGATTCTTGCTTTGGAATAACGTCCCTGATCTTCTGTTCGACAATGTGGTCCAACTTGGCTTCCAGACCGGCAGACATATTCTCGTAAAGGGATCCCTGCTGATGTTCCATGCGCGCCATCGCTTCCTGAACTTGGTTCATTGTGTTAAGCGCGACTTGCGTAGATCCAGAAGTTACCGATTGATGAGACCTTCCTGAACGACTCGAACGAGAGGATCTTTCGGAAGGTGACCGACGTTTGGATCGTGCCGAATGTCTGCTGTTGGAACGTTGACACCGACGACGGGTATCTTCATCATAATCTTCCGATGATGACTCATCCCGGTATCGGGTGGTCCTTCTGGAGGAAACCTTGGACTTGTGTCTTCGAGCACTCTTCGGCTTGACTTCCGACATGACGATGTCTTCCTGAGTAACCGGTGCTGAATTTCGTGGAATCACTTCGTGAGTGACATACATACCTATACCAGCTTCCGCCGGAACAGCTCCTCCTAGACTCTGAGCTGTCATTGCTCGTGGACCAAATGCTGAGAACGGCATATGCACTCCTGCACTTCGGCCGATACTCCATCCGGAAGATCCGGACGAACTATCTCTGGAAGTTCGTGAACTGGAAGTAGCACTAGCCATCGACTCACTTGACCCTCCAGAAGTTCCAAACATGCTCGGAGTAGAATCCGATCCCATTTGCTCAGATACATTCTGAGCGGAGGATAAACTGCTTCTGGACGACAGCACTTCCAGATTCCGGACAGCCGAAGAGGGCACCGACTGGAGCGACGACGGCGACGGGATCGGTGAAGGGGGCGGTCGGGCAGTTACACGTTGAATGCGCTTAGACGCGGCTTCCTCATTAGCGACTCCTCGCGGACTTCGCACCTTCCGGAAGCCAGCTGCTTTCAGATGCCATACATACGCCGATCCCAACAGCCTGACCTCATGAAGATCTCATGACCCGTCACAATTACCACTCCATGTGGAACTCGAGCAGCAACTCCCAGACGTAGTCGATTAGCGTCTCCAGGGGCAGCTTGACTCAGCACTTTCAAAAGTTCTTGAGCCTGATTCACCACCTGTCTCCATTCGATCAGCTTCACCACAAGTAGTTGCAGCATTTCGCCCACCACTCGTCGGACGAGATCCGGATGCACTTTGTAGACTCGCGTCCGGAACCACCCAGGCACCAAATTGACAAACTCGAAACCGGCCTCGAAAAGGATGGTCTGCAAGATCGCAACGCACTCCCGAGGTGTAAACACTCCAGGAGGAATCAAAGCGGCAGTCAGATCTCGGGCCGTTCCAAACGTGCGACGTCGTAACTGCATCTCAGCAATCCAGGCGTCCGCTTGAGTCGGCATCGACATCCGTTGTCTCAGATAATCCGAAGTAGTCAGACTAGCAACCACAAATGATTCGAAATCCAGACACACCTGCGGCCAATCGTACTTGACATCCGGAGGGACATTCCTTTCAGAACCATCACGTTCCCAACGTCGAACTTGATCTGCCACGTACGCTGTCGCCTGGGCCCCCGTCATCTGAACGTCGGCCGTCCCAGCCTCTTGAACTTCAGGATGATAATCTTTCTGCATAGAGACTTAATGGGGTTGCGCCGACACGACGTCTGGAAGTTCCGTTTGCACTGGGACATCCGGCTGCACAGGCAAATACATTTCCACGTCTTCAAGCACAGCATCTTCTTGAACAGTTGACAACGGCCGCTCTTCCTTGATCGTCTGCGGTCGTTCTGAAGTCTTGACGTCATCCAGAATTTCCACTTCTTCTTCCGGCTGAAGAGAGTCTGAAACTCGATCTTCTGCCGGGGGCTAAATCTTCACGACGTCTCCCTCAGACGTCTCACCGGACTCTTCCGAGCCGGAATCATTTTCGTCGTCCGAACCGGATCCCGATCCAGACCACTCGGAGTCTTCTTCCCCATCCGAAAGCACCTCCACATCACCGTCCTGATTCGCTTGGTGCGCTTCCTGAACGGCGGATCCAGAAGTGTCTTCTTCTTGGGCCGACGACTTCGTCGCTTCTTGGGCAGCCTTGCGCTTCGCAGCGTTTGCCTTCCGAGCGTCCCTGACGACCTCATCCAAAGTCGCCTGCTCCTCCGGAGGCAGCCCTTGCACTCGACGTGATGATCGGGACGCGTCGCCGCGTTCGGATCCCTCACGTCCACCTTCGCATGTGCTTTGAAACTCGATCTTCTGCCGGGGGCTAAATCTTCACGACGTCTCCCTCAGACGTCTCACCGGACTCTTCCGAGCCGGAATCATTTTCGTCGTCCGAACCGGATCCCGATCCAGACCACTCGGAGTCTTCTTCCCCATCCGAAAGCACCTCCACATCACCGTCCTGATTCGCTTGGTGCGCTTCCTGAACGGCGGATCCAGAAGTGTCTTCTTCTTGGGCCGACGACTTCGTCGCTTCTTGGGCAGCCTTGCGCTTCGCAGCGTTTGCCTTCCGAGCGTCCCTGACGACCTCATCCAAAGTCGCCTGCTCCTCCGGAGGCAGCCCTTGCACTCGACGTGATGATCGGGACGCGTCGCCGCGTTCGGATCCCTCACGTCCACCTTCGCATGTGCTTTCACTTCCAGCCATAATAACCACGGTTAGAAGATTAGTTAGCACCCAGTCCCCTAGAACTCAATCGATGATATAAGAACAACTCGGTGAAATTACTAGACGTCCAAATCCGGGCACGCGCACCAGCTGAGGCGAGGCGGGTGAACGCCTTTATCGTCCAGGGTGTATAGCGCGCGCGCCAGAAGACTCGGCCGATCAGGAATATTAAACTTCGCCTTTCGGAAAGCCCAATGGGGTCAGACCACTTCCGGAAGCACTAGACTTCCGAAAGTAGCTTGGCGTGTGACGATGATATAAGAACAACTCGGTGAAATTACTAGACGTCCAAATCCGGGCACGCGCACCAGCTGAGGCGAGGCGGGTGAACGCCTTTATCGTCCAGGGTGTATAGCGCGCGCGCCAGAAGACTCGGCCGATCAGGAATATTAAACTTCGCCTTTCGGAAAGCCCAATGGGGTCAGACCACTTCCGGAAGCACTAGACTTCCGAAAGTAGCTTGGCGTGTGACCTTGTATAATCCCTATAGGTGTCGTTTGTCTTCGGAAGACCGGACTCCACCTGGTAAGTTGTTCCTACACAATCAAAATGAATACAAGAATACAGAGTGCGTACGTTCACTTCTGGACGCAGTCAGTACAGCTGGGTTTAGACCACTAGCAAAGTCTTCCCAGATGACCAAATAATACAGAGAGTTATACACAATATACAGCTGCTTATTATTATTTTGAACCCTTGAGCAGTGGGTCCGTACACCAGTCTACTTGTGTTTCACCTGGAACACTGGTCACTTCCAGAAATCACTCAATATACAGTCCTATCACACAGCAGTCTATTCGCTCAAATTCCGGGGGGTGACTACTAACAACCTCCTGAAACGGCAATTACTATGAAATGGGGGGGTCTGAAGGACACACTCCCAACTGGAATATGAAATAGGACAGATCACGTACGAGTGCGCGTCACCTGGTCACCGCCTAATTTGGTCTTGAGCCTTTCGGAGAGTTCCACGGCGGTCTTCGCGGTCATGACGCGTCCAAACGCAGGCTGGGCAGACAACCCGGGTCCCCGGATATCACGGCGGCTTATCTGGCGTTGCTCCAGCGTGCCTCCAGACCAACTAAAAGCTCGGCATTACTTCACCAAACGGATCGAGTGCCTATTTCCACTTTCTTGAGAAATCTTTACGCGACAGAATCATCTGAAGATGTCCATAGTAAGCACCCATGTTGTCGCCGCTCAATTGCGAGTAAAGCCTGACCCAGTTGTTCTGCATTGAGGTTTTCGTAGCCGTCACGAAGGTGCGGGAAGCGTTGGCAGCGTATATGGTTTTCGGTGTACATTTTGCTCAATGAGATTCAATCAAACGACTCCAAGTGAGAAAAGCTTACCCTCGGTAAAATGAAGTTCACTGAGCATACTATAGTATTTAGCGTATTCTTGCACTGATACACTAATCTGTCGGTGCTCCCCAGGGCCTCCTCGTACAAACGGGAACAGATGAGGAAACACGCGCACCAGCAAATTTCCCGAAATGTTATTGACAATGTGATTAGATCTCCGAATCTCAAATTACGTTCTCCACTTCAATTCACTTTATCCGCAATCGGCGTTTCTTGAACCGTAGCGGGGGTTTCGTCATCTGCTAAGCCAATGCGTCGCTCAATTACACTGCACTCGCTTTTTCACACACTACACGCCACGCGTCAGATTCTCCACGAACACTTTCTTGCTCTCCATTAATTCCATCATCTAATCTCCCTCCAGGATCTGCGATATTCTCCACAAAAGCCTCGTCGACACGATCGTCTGTAAATACCCTGCTAGTCACAGATTCATCTTCCGACATATTTGCGTACAAATGATTGTTTGACTTGTAAAACCTAAACTCATCTCGGTCGTGTGAGTTTCTTATTCGATGCAGCTTTCGGACTTTGTCAACCTGTGCCGCGGTAAACTTACCAACCATCACAACGCGATCGGATGAAACGTCCTCTAGTGAACGCGGTAGTAGACAAACAGGGGGGGGGGGGGGGGGGGGGCTGGCGTAAAATCGAACGCGATACAGTGCGACCGAATGCATCGGTGGCGACCACCTCGCATCACACGAGTCATGGCAACGACGTTCGCCAGCTGTGTGATTGTGGTGGAGCAGGCTCTCAGAAATTGTTCTCCGAGGGGCTCGATCAACACACAAAGCGCACCTCCCACACAGTGTTGCCGCGTGCGGTGCGCAGAATTCTCGGGGTCTTGACTAATGATTTCTTGGGATGGGGGGGGTCCAGACTTCAGCAGCAAGTGTCTTCAGCTGGGTCGACGTCTGCGTGGAAACCTTCACACGTCGTCGGGGTCTTGTAAGTCGAGGCGTCTTTCAATAGACGTGACTTCTTCTCCGTAGAGGTAAGGTACCTGTTCTCGACGTGACTTTCCGCCATATTCCCGTAAATCTCCGAGGCTACTACACCACAGTCGCCCCCATCTGTGCGACGTGTACTCCCCAGGTAAGCTTCGCCACTGATGTGTGACTCCCCATGCATCTCCAGAGGAGTGCCATTGGTGTTCACTCATTGTCCATGTACATCCGCAGCCATCCATGCAGTTGAAGCCTTGATGACCGTTTCCAGAAACTCCTCGCCTACATCTTCTAGCCCCCCTAGCGACCTCGACCTCACCTCCGACGGCTAAGTCCATCGCTTCGTTGCATCAGCCAATCTCCACTGCTTCGAAAACGACCCCATCGTCCACTCCTGCAATCCCGCGAACGTTGACCCCATATTGTCGTGATTGTGCTGCCGGGTGTCGTCCTGTGATCATTTCGCCCGTTGTTCCCCGTCCGCTAGCCACCGACGGTGCTCCACTTGGTACTCTTCAGCGTAGCCAGGTAATACAAGAGTTGGCCGCAGAAAACTTCTCGCTTGCGGTTGCTGGTGCCAGCTCTGAGCGTCGGACCGTCGCCTTGGTCGATCACGCTACTCTGCTGCATGAAGAGATCGCCCAAGCACAAGCTTTACTGGGTATTTTGCGTGACCAAGTGCGGCAATCGCTTGCGGCGGCTGCTGAGACTCAAGCGTCTAATGACCAGGCGGTGGCGCAGCTGACTCAAAAACGGGATGCATTCCGCGTCAAGGTGGGTCAACTTCGGCAATCGCTTCAGTCTGTCGGTAACCAGCTGGCGAGCACTCAGTCGTCTAGCGACCAGGCTTATCAGGACTTTTCCGCTGAACTGCAAGCCGTTCAAGATCGAATCCGAGTTTTGCGGACGGAACTCCGTGCTGCGCAGCAGGGTTCGATTGTTGTGGGATCCCCGCGATATCCGGTCTTGCCGGCGTCGACCACTAAGCCCCCTGTGGTGTCCTCGACTGCATCGACCCAACCTTTGGTTCCAGACCCGGTTCAGCTCACGCCTCTCGAACACCGGCTAACTCGGGCCGAAGAGAGCGAGCTTCGGGCACGAGAAGCTTCTCATGCGGCCACTGAACGTCGGGAGCAAGCCGAACAACGTGTCTAAGTCGCCGAGCAAGAGGCTCAACGTCTTCGTGCGGCACTCTCGATGGCCATCATTCGTGGAGACGCTTACAAGGAATCCTTTGACCAGACCGTCGAGCAGCGAACGAAGGACAACGCTGAAGCTGCAACCGTTAACCCCCCAACGCCCACACGTTGTACGTACACCATGATTTTTTCACCCGCCTTGTCCCGTTTTTAAACATGTTGTACGTACAACATGTTTAGAAACTGTTCACTTTTTGTATCATAACACGGACGACCTTCCGGTTGCACAGGGGTAGGTTGTTGGAGATTTGTGGCACTGGATGTAAACAGTACTGGACCTTCCCCCAAAGCAGTGGTGGAGAGCCGTCATTTCGGTAAAAGCAGAGAAAGCAAGAGGATGGCTGAGAATGCTCCCCCGCGTCGAAAGACTCGAAGCGAGCATCACCGGTTTCTGGAGCGGCTGCGTGGCCGCAGTGCTAAGGAATCTACGCGGGTCATGAAGGAGCACGCTGCGTATTTGGCTGGCGAGAGAGCGACAGACGCTGACTTTCGCGACGATCCACCGCTTTCTCCGGGGCCTGGCAAGGCCAACCGACGCCTACCCGCTAAACCCCCGATGGGCAAGAGCGCCGCCTACGCGAAGGCCCAAAGACGTCGAATTGCTGACAACCATCGCGCGGTAGCTGCAAAGACACTGGCCGGGTCAGGGAAAAAGGCACGCCCAACGAGGAAGCCCAAGGACGACGACGGAGACTATGCTCCCGACGATGAAGACGAGGAAGACGATGATGAGGCCGTTGAAGATCTGGACAGTGATGTTTCTGAACAATTAACGGCCCCGCGAAGAGGAAGCAGAGAGCGGTGGTCACTGCTGCCTCGGCGAGCACCAATGCCCCACGCGCGAAGCCACCTGCCAAGACCAAGAAGTCAAGTAAAGCGAGTGCTGCGAAGATCGCGAAAGATGCGGAGATGGAGACGAAGAGAGCGACTGCTGAGTTGCGCCGTGCTGCGTCGGCTGAAGCTGAGGTGCGAGGAGCCGCTGCACACAAACACGCCCGAAATGAGCTCGCCCGTCTTGCTGCAACTGCGACAAAGAAGCCGCAATCGCAGACCGAGGCCATGGGCGATGGACAAGAGGCGGAAGATGAGATCGTCGTGGAATCGAGCACGCCAATTCCAGCATCACCGAGGTACGACATGTTTCATTCTGTACGATACGACATGTTCTAACATTTGATTCTGTACATTTTCGCAGGTACATACAACATCACGCTACATCCAGCATTATACAGCATCTTTGGAGGGTGTCACGTACATCATGTTGAGGATACAACATGTTTATTCTGACACATCCTATTGTTGACGTTCGTTGCCAGATCCCCCGTGCACACGCTGTCAGTTCCAGAGCCACCTTCAACTCCAGTCTGTACAGCTGCTCCGGATGAACCGACGACCCCAGACTTTCGTGGATCTCCACAGGATGAGGACGGGTGCGATGTTCAGGACAAATATCTGTTTGTGTGCTGCTAACGTGTTGTTTTGTTGCTTGTAGGCCATCTCACGGCACCCCACAGCGCACATCAGATACACCCGAGTCATTGTGTCAATCTGTTTCAGCCCCAAGTGAGCCACATGCAGAAGAATATGAAGTCCTAAACTCGGATTGCGACGAAACTGAGACCGAGACCTGCTTTTTCGACGATGGTGAGGAATTGGAGCGTGTAGGGTTGGCTACAAGCGAGAGTGAAGATGGGGTTGGTGTGGATAGTGGAGACGGTGGTGAAATTGGTTGTGAAGATAACAACGACGGCGACATTGGTGAACATGGAGATCAAGTTGCACGTGGTGCAGTTGCAATGCCAAGTGTGGGTCAGTGGGACTTGTTGGAGAAGGACGAAATGGTTGAGTTTTCCAAGGATAACACGAACATGGCGAACATGCGTGCCTGCGGTTGGAGTTTTGGTAAGTTTATGCTTTGGCGTTGTCTTTATTTATACTGTATCGTACAACGTGTTCTAACACAATTGATGCTGTCTGTAGATTCGGACGAATTTCCACCTGACCAGCGTTTTCCTGGCTTGTATTCGGAACGTACAGGCCTAGCGATGATGTTCTTGCTTTGGCGGAGTCGCCGTTGGAGTTATTCTTCTTCTTCATGCTGAAAGCGTTGTGGGAGAATGTTGCAAGTGAATCGAACCGCTATTTCGTGTAAAACTTGACGGGCCGTGTGGAACGCATGTTTGATAAACAGAAGACACCTGACAAAAGGTCCAAGGCATGGTATGTGCGCCATGAGGTCAAGAAGCCGGATATCAAACCGCACGAGATATTGCACGTTCTGGGTCTGTTGTTAGCTCGGATGTTGAACCCACACCGTCGAAGATTTCGAGACCACTGGGGAACTACGGTAACTGGGGCTGTACCTCGTGGTACGTTTAGCGACTTCATGCCTCGTCACCGCTTCGAACACGTCATGGCGAACCTTCACTTTACGAACAATGCAGACGTTCGTGCTACCACCGACAGAGCCTGGAAGGTTCGATCCATCATTGAAACACTACAGCAGATGTTTCCGTTGGGCTTCAAAACCCCACCAGTTGTTTCATTTGACGAAGGCATTTTACCATTGCGAAACCGCAAGAATCCCACCCGGCAGTACATGAAAGCCAAACCGCACAAGTAGAGAACCAAGATTTTTCTGACCTGCTGCGCGGATACCGCTTACTGCATCAGGTAGCAAGTGTCACGAGTTCTCAAGGACTCGTGACATATTTTTTTTTTGACAAAGTCACTCATGTTGTATCTAACAATGATGTATGAATTTGTTGTTGTCCCTTACAACATGTAGACTTGAGGTATACTGTGGCAAGGTACAACAAACACAAGAAGTGGGGAATGTACCCGAAAGTCAGCAGTCGGCTGACCCAAACACGGGGCCATCTGCCGTGATCCGAAATCTCGAAACTGTGCTTCCTCCCCCCCCCCCCCCCCAAGACGGTGTCTATCACTTGGTGGTAACAGAGCGGTTCTATACATCTGTACAGTTCGCGTTTCAGCTTCTAAATAGGAACATCTACAGTATTGACACCATCATGGGTGACAAGATTGGCTATCCTCAGGAGATTGTGGAGAAGTATCGCGATCGTCCCAAGCGACTACCGCATGGAACCACACGGATGGCAATGGCAAAGAACTGCCCACTGATGACTGGAGTAGTGTGGTGGTACCGAAAACCCGTGCAGTTCTTGGGGACAGGCTCAAGTCGTGCGATGGATACATGCCGTACGTTGTTATGATATTGTACAGTACTTATTATTATTCTAACTTCTTCTTTGTGCAAGCAGAGCGGCGCACACGGCAATCGAGGGGCAGGCGACAATCGATTCCATGCCCATCCATGATCCGTGATTATCACCGGTGGATGGGCGGGGTTGACGTCCACGACCAGCTACGTCTGCAGCGAGTAGCGCTGCAGATGCAGACCTGGTGTAAAAAGTATTATAAGGCCATTGTCATGGGCCTCGTCGATGTGGCCACAGTGAGCGCGTACATTGTCTTCCGGGAGGCGCAAAAGAACAGCGACGCGAGATCTGTAACTCATGCTGAGTTCCTGTTGAAGTTACACGCCGAAATGGTCGGACTTGGCGAACGAGACGCAAAACGAGTAAGTTATTCATGTAGTATATGCTACGTGTTGTATTTCGGTGCCGTCATGCTGTAGGTACATCATGTTGTCCATTGATAGTGCATAAGGTGCTGGATGATCTAGATGATGTACAGTGACTTTACTCATTTTATCCTTGTTGTAGCCTGAGTCACCACAAACTGCGATGCGTGCGGAGCTTCCTCCACTGCCACCTGGACATGAAGCTCAAGAATACCCAGAGTACCAGATCGTTCACGGCGTGCGCAAACGTCGGCAGCGCCAATGCAAGGTGTGCTCTATCATGAAGCGCAGGATTGGAGAACGCCTCGCCACAAAGTACTTTTGCGATGCCTGCAGCACCTCAGACAAGGCTCGGTACGTGTGAATTCTTGTTCATATGATCTAAACGATGAAGCTATGCTAACTTTTGCTCTAATGGCACAAGATTGTACTTGTGCGAGAGAATTTGGCCACATTATCCGGGTAACGCCATGGAATGCTCTCAGATATGGCACTTCAAGTGGGAGAATGAAACAAAGCGGACGAAACCGCGATGCGGACGTGATATCCAGAGTCGAGAGTCAGGAGGAAGTGAACGCAAGCGCCGGAGTAAGGAGAGTGGCGGTGACGGAGCCAGCAACATAGAGACGGAAGACGAGGGAGGGGAGAACCAGGAAGAGGGGCAGGAGGACGGAGAGGATCAGGAGGAGAAGGAGCAGGAGCAGGAGGAGGGGACCAGGACCAAGAGGAGGACCGGGAGGAGGACCGCGAGGGGGCACCGTAGCGGGGGTCGAGAAGAATGACAAGTGTGTGATCAACGGTGGATTGATTGCTGAGCTGATAGTTCGATGGCACAACAGGCATAGTTTATGAGCGCATTCAATCGATTCGCCTTTGATTTTGGGGCAAAACACTCTGTTTATACTCCATATCAAGGGGGTTTGCCCTGTATCTTGATAGAAAGGCCACTGACCTTGCTATATTCACGTGCAAAAACTGTTATCATGGTGCCAGATACGTCATGATGAGCATGACATGTTGTATGCATCCAACATGTAGGGGATTTGAGTGTTCAATGCCGGTACTCGAACTTATTCGGGACCATACAAATATCAAGTGTACCGCGGCTATAACATGTTGTAAGTGTTTAAAACAGAAAAAAAACAGCTTGGGCGCTGGGGGGTTAATCAGAATCTTGGTACGTTTTCGTAATTTGCTTGGGTATATTCGGTTTTCTCACGCTTGATGTTGATACCTTGTTTCCAGAGTTACAACCCGCCGATCGGGAGGTCCGCGTGCAAGACCTGGAACGCATAATCGACCAACAGGCGGTCGAGCAATGAACTCTGGATTCTTGCGTCGACGAGACTGAAGAACGGGTAGCTGAGCTGGAGCACGACATGACGTCGATGACCGCCCAGCGTGATTCTCATGAGGCTCGTCGTCTTCAGCTCACGAATAATCTCGCAGCTGCTCGGGCTTCCGTCGACGAGCTTCAAAGCGATCGTTCTGCGTTGCGTCAGGAGCGCGATGACTTTGAGAGGCGGCTACGTCGGGCGATCGTCGATCGAGATATTGCGCGTCATACGCTCGATGTTGTACGGGGGACCGTCCTGCAACCTTCGACCTCCATCCTGTCATCCCATCGGTAGGAGGTTCAACGATATTCACCCCTCCTCTCCGCCACGGCAAGGCTCTTCGGATGAGCGCTCCCATGCAAGGCGGGACAATTCCTCGGGCTCCACCATCCGATACCAGCGGTCATGTACCTTGATCAGGCCCAGCCAGAGATGCCCCCGCGAGTTCAGCTTCGACCAAACGACGTGCTCAAGACCCACCCTCCGGTCGCCGCTCGAAAACGCCAAAGAAAATAGCAGACACTCCGACGGACAAAGGTTCACCCAAGGTCCCGAAGGACATTCCAGGAGTACCTGCTTCCTCTAGGGCTCTGTCTACTGACACGAAGTAGCTCTGGATTTTAATGGTGACGCACCGCCATCATGACTATGGTCTAAACTTTCAGGCAGGAAGATTATTGGATGAAATGGAGATTGTGGCTCGGCTGTACCCGTGCGACACGGGTGACGTAAGATGTGAGACTGATTTATGGAAATATCTTTCGCCTAACCGCAGATGGGCCCAGCCGACTGGAATTGGGCATCCTGGAAGTGCACACCCAGGATTGCAATACCACATTCTGTCCAGCCCCCGGACTTTCCCTTACGATGAGTGCCTAAATCCTGGCGGAAAGTGTGATTGGGAACGTATCCCAGATTGTACCTCATCTTGCTGTGGTTCAGAGCGACTACCAAAGACAATGAACCAAGATCATCCACAACCAATACCCAAGTGGTGCACTGGAAGGCCCAAGAGTCAGGATATCATGTGAATCCTGAATCCTGAATTCCTGAATCCAGAATACCTGAATCCAAACCATCGACTGCTGACTGCTGACTTCGAAGACAGTGGTATGTCATCATGTGAAACACAACTTGAACAACCGCTAAGAATCCAGCAGAACTGTTGAGTCGACAAGCAAGACATTGTACCCAGACCATACTGACGCGAAGACATTTGCCCTAAGACATAGTGAAGTCAAGGTATATTACCCAGAGCTGAAATCTAGAAGGAAGAGATAGCTTAAGGCTTAAGCCAACAACAGAGTTTGTTTTACCCCGTACTGCGCAAGTGACTTCGGCCAAGCCTGCCGACGAAAATCCGGAGGACCCGATACTACGACCGCGGTACACCAAAGGGCACTTCGACCATTAGGACGGGTCGTCTGTGGTAACTCCACCTCATAACATCACGTCCAGTTAGGTGGTGACCAGAGACGCTCCGGCGCCCTGGGTTGACCCACCTATTCCATATCCTAGTTGGGTCACTAGCATGCTGGTGTTTTGCCCATTTCATATTACCTGTGGTATTCTGGGTGACTGAGTAGCAGTTGTCCCCCGAATTGATAGTTTAACTGCTGTGTTGATCGGTTGACTATTGTATTGATAGTTTCTCTCTTAATTGAGAGTGGTGCGCGTTTTGTACGAGTATTCAGACTGACTAGGTGTCTGAATTGTAAGACTCGAGTGAGCCTAGCGAAGTGACCCACCGTCCAAGGGTCTATAAGAATAAGTGGCGGCTATTTGTAGTGTATATATTCTGTATTTGTTGGTTATTGGGACTTGGGTGCATTCTGGGTAAGAGTGCATCCTGGGTTACTGATATTCTGGGTGGTTGAATTCTGACTACCCGCCTTCTGTCGTTGAGGGTGCATCCTGACATGGACGTGCACTCAGCACAACTTCAAGGCTAAAACTCGGTGAAGTGCCGTTTCGTCAAAGACAAACGAGCCGACAGGGATTCCGCAAGGTACTCACGCCACCAAGATTCCAGGATTCGCCTTGCGGCGGCATCCTGGGAACTTGTTGACTCTCAGTCTTCCCGCTTCTTTCTGGAGTGGGAATTCCGGGCTGCGCTATACGAACCTCCTGGGCGATCAAGGTTTCAGCCACACTACTCCCTCTTCCTCGACTCCGCAACCGTCTTCTTCGTCGTGCCAAGCTTTGGCGTCGGGTGGTGATGGTGGTGGCGACGATTCCTTGTCGTCAGATGATCCCGATCCAAGTTCAGGCGGCAACCCTCCTTCGCACGGAACCTGCAACCAAGCTCCGGGTGACGGTTCAGACGAAGACGATATCCACGATGGCGCATGTCCCGCCATGCAGGCGATCGTTCCCTTCTTCACTCCGGTCTTGGCTCCGATTGGTGCGTTGGCCAGTTGGGGTGCGACGGATGTGCGGCCTTAGGATGGGGATGCCTTGTGTGGCTTGCGTTTCTCGACAATCACCGCCGACGAAATCGTTCGATTTTCCATCCCCCGCTTGCGTCCGGATTGATCCACCCTGCTAAGCCGCAAAAAGGAGCGCCGACGCCAACCTACAACGAGGCTTTGTTGACAGATGTGCAAGTCAAGACAATGTACGAGAAGAAACCGTGGTTGAAACTGCGTCCGCTGCCTGCTTCGTTGACTTTCTCCTCAGGAGACGCCAACTTCGCAACTTTACTCCGGATTTTCACGTTTCATCTGCAGAAGTGGTGTCAGATGTATTGGGAGGGTACCCACGCCTTTCCTCTTGGGGACTCGCCTTCCGACTACTTGCTCGAGCTTCAGGACGACATGACGGCTCGATGTTCGCGGGCCAAGTTCAACTTCGAGCAGACCGTGCTTCCGGAGATCATTCGACTGATGCATCACGGGCGATGTGACATCGACATACTGCTGGATTCCGTCTTCACGACATTCCCACCATCACGTAATCGTACGAAGTGGTTTCCGGTAGGCCAAGTCGCCACCCTAGTGGATGGATCTCCCGACCCAAAGTCGTTACTACGGTCGCTGAAAACGTTGGACCGGGCTGAGACGTGGAGACTGTTTTTCCGTCACTCCCTGACTGACTATCCCAACGCTTGAGTCGTCTGAGGGACGAGTTCGTCGCGGTCGTCGACTAAGGATGAATTCTCCCCATCATCAAGCAAGGTCGTAGCTAGTCGTCGCTTGCATCATCTGCATTTGTTAATCGCCGTTAATACAGTACTGCGAACGTTTCGACTTCCCGCAGTTCTCGATCTTGGTCACCTTCACATATACTCACTCACCTTCCTCCATTCATCCCTCTTACCAGCGGCCACCCCACTGGTGCTTCTTCCTTTGTTAATCCAAGAGCCATCCTCCTGGGTTCCCTCCACCTGCTAGCACAGCCATCCTGTGCAGCCTCCAATCTTCAATCCTGGTGAGGTCCTATCTCCCACCATTTCCATGCCTACTCAGCGTCCTTCGGTTCACTTGACTGCATCGTCTCGAAGCGGTGTTCTCCAGTCCTTCGCCGCATGAATTCATATAGAAGTCCTCCACAGATCAAGTCAGCTTCGTCAACCCAGCTGGTCTCCGCGTACCCTTTCCAGCGTACCAGATACTCTCGCAGAGCTCTCCCGTACCGTGTTCGGCGTCCGGTGCGCACATCAAGGATGGCTTCAACTTCATAGATGTCATCTCCCAGCACTTCCGGCATCCAACTATCTTCCGGCAGAAGTTCCTCGTCAAAGGCCAAGCGATCTTCTCGCGAAACCCGTAAGTCGACCGTCGGTCGAGAGGGGTACTGTCGCACTGGTTTTAGCTTGGAAATGTGCACGATCGGATACAGATGGTACGGCGTGCCTGCGATCTCCAACTTCACAGCGTAGCTGCTCACCATTTCCTGCGCTCTGAACGGACCGTGCCATTGGTGCGCATGCTTCTTGGCGTATCCCGGTTTCACCCGGTCCAGAAATAACCAAACTTGCGTACTCGCATCGATCGTGTTCTCCACCACTGTCTCGTTGTGTGCTTCCGCTCGTCCCGCTATCGCATTTCGCAGTAACTTGGTCACCTGGGCTCGCGCGTGCAGGTAGTGCCTCTGAATGTGAAAGCGCCACCGACGAGGTTGCGAGTCTCGACGTTTAGTGTTGCCCACGGACAGTGAAGCTTCGATCGTCGAACATGGATCCCAGCCATGCACCAGGAAGAACGGCGTCTCCTCCCTCACGCGGTCGTACGCCGTATTCAACGAGTATGTCAACCTCTCGGCATATTCATCCCAGTACCGCTGGTGTTCGTCTTCGACGTACGTCTTTATCGCTCGAGCAATTGTTTGCACCATGTGTTCGGCTGATCCATTTGTTTGTGGTCTGTAGGCGAGTGTTGACGGTTGCTGCTGGCCCATCAGCTGATTAAATGCGCGAAAGAAGTCCGACATGAATCCGGGCTCTCGGTCATGGCGGATAGCCTCACTCGCGCCGAAGCGTCGAATAACGCACTCTTCATACGACTCGGCCACCGTTTGGGCAGTCCTCGCGAATTAGCTTTCGTTACGACGAATCCGGTAAACCAGTCAACCCAGACAAGGAGCTCGGTGTTTTGCGCTTGAACGACAGAGAAGCGACGGTATGTGATCCATGGCGATCACTTGAAACGGATACGTCGGTACGATGTTGCCGGGCGACTCGCCCCTGATGGTGGGTCGACCCTTCCCCGTCTCGCAGTCCGTACATTCACCCACGTAACGTTGTACACTTTTATACAGTCCAGGCCAGTGAAAGTGTTGACGGACGCGATGGTACGTACGCCCAATCCCTTGGTGTCCGCATTCAAGGCTCGTGTGGTAGTGATGCAAGACGTCGTCTCTCAGAGTCTCCGGAATAACCAGCTTCATGACCGCACTGCGATCTTCGGCCGATTCATCTCCCGTCGAGTGATAGAAGAGCAGATCGTTCTCGTCTTCATCATACTGGTGCGCCAGCTTGCTGCAATTGCTCGCATCGCGCGACGTCATGTTCGACACGTCGCCCCTGAGAAACTGTTTCAAGTGGTGTATCCACATCTCTTTGTCTTGGGCATTCCGTATGCGCTCCAGGCGAATACGCTTTACGACGCTCTCTTCAGGCACTTCGGGGTTTGAGGTAGTTCCTCCACCGCGGGCAGGTGAGTCTTCCTCGATTTCAGTCGGCTGGCCTTCCTCGACTTCGGCAGGCGGGCTTTCGCTTTGGGCTCGGGCTCTAGTCGTCACAGGCACCTCCTTCGCGTTTGGCTTTCGCCGAACCGTCGAAACTGATCACGTGCACTTCTTCGCCGACACCCACAGTTGGTCGGGGAATCGACATCACCTTCTTGGGTTGACGTCGAGGGCTATAGCTTCCAGAGCTGCGTCCATCGACGGCGTTATACAGGCGGCGAGAACATCCAGAATTTCTTCTTCTCCCCGAGTTGAGCGGTCGATCCGGAGATCCCACGGTGACAACAGCGCTGCCCATTGAGACAAGCGCACCTGCGGGTTGTTCTTCTTGAGGAGCCACGCTAGCATCGTGTACCGAGTTAGAACTCGGATGTTCCGTCCTGTCAGTATCGTGAAGCAGCTGGTCAACGCTTTTAACAGTGCGAGCACCTCCTTTTCGACGATGTTGTATTTGAGCTCGTTAGGCTTGAGCGTTCGACTGGTGAACTTCACTGGCATGTAGACTTCATGAGTGAGCACAGCCGAAATGCCTCCCTCACTGGCATGCACGATGACGACGGGTTCCAGCTCCGGATCAAAGTGACACAGCAGCGGCGTACTAGCGATCTTCGTCTTTAGCTGGCCGAATGCCTCCTCAGCGTGAGTCCACTTTTCTTGAGCTAGCTGATCAGTTTCCAAATGTCAACGTTCGAAGTTCTCCTCCGGCAAGCTGTACAGCACCGAGGCGTAAACTGCAAAGTCAGCGATGAATCGATGGTAGTAGTTAAGACTACCCAGGAAAGACTGAAGGGCCTTCAATGTGCGCGGAAAAGCGAGAGAGGTCGGAGCATCCAAATTCTCCGGCTTAGCCCCCAGGCCGAGGTTCGACACCGAATGACCTAGGTAATCCACCTTCGCCATTCCTCAACTGCTCTTCTCGACGCTGATGGAGAGATTCCACTGATCACAGGCCGCAAGCAAGTTCTCGACTGTAACGCACAAGTTGTCCCACGACGTAGCGCCGACCAGGATGTCGTCAATGTACGACCGACGCCCCAGTATCGATTTACTGTCATCGTTTTCCGGTGCGATGTATTTGAACAGGTCGAGTTGCGGGTCCTTGTGGTTCAACTTCAGGAAGCCGTACCGCGCATTGCCAATCAGGCGCTGATAGATTTGCGGCGCATTCCGTAGCTCGAACGGCATCCGCAACCATTCGAACAGGCCAAACGGCGTGATGAACGCGGAGATGAGCCGGGCCCTGTCTGTCATTGGGACCACCCAAACACCACTCGCCATGTCAAGTGAGCAATACCAGAGGATCGTTTCCAGGCATTCGAGAAGTTCGTCTACCAACGGCATTGGGTAGATCATCAGCTGCGTAAGCTCGTTGACGACTCGATAATCGATGCAGAGCCTTATATCGACGCCATTCTTTTTGATAATGACGACGATAGGCGAGGCCCACGTTGACGTCGACGGCTTGATCATTTTCGCTTTCAACAAGCCCTTGATAAGCTCGAACACCTTCTCGCGGAATTGTGGTGGTATCCTTCGGCAACTCTGTGCCTCCAGCTTGGCGTTTCCCACGTCGATATCGCATTCGACTCCGACGGCCGCTGGCGGTAACGCGTTCCCCTTGGCCACCATCAAGTGCTTCCTTTTCCATAAGATTCGACGCAGTCGTTCTTGCTCTCGGACGGCCATCTCCGGCGGGACATTATCGGGTTTCCAACATTCAAGTCCTCGATCTTCACCTCTTGTGTCAAAGACACGGAAACTTCCGGCAGCACCGCCATCTCCTGCTCCAAGTCCTCCGCACACAAGTCATTTCCTTCGTGGTAGTAAACTGCACCTTCCTCTTCGGGCAACGGCGTCGGTGTAGACCCACCGACCATCGGGTTTGGTGAGTGCCGCTGAGTAGGCCAATCCACGGGATTCTCTTCGAAGTCATCCGGTACTGGATCTTGCGCTGCCGAGTCTTCCACCGCTTCTGCATCACCCGCTGCTCCCTGTAGTTTTACCGACGCGACGATTGGGATCTGAGGCGTCCTTTCAGTCTCTTCTAGATTTTTGTCTCCCCCCGCCGAGTTTCGTCTCAGGATAGCGGTCGGGGTGGGATACTCAGCGCGCTGCATCAGAGAGGAATTGTCTTCCTCGACGATCTCCGTCTCCTCGATTTCTCTGTTGGCTCCGAACACCAAGTTCTGCCACTCGGCGTACCGGTTGGACTTCGTCGCGATAAAACCGTAATCTAGAGGGACGAGATTGTCGCCCATCCAGAGAGCAAGTTTACTCAAGGTGTCCACGGTTACTGGTCGATCGCTGACATTGGTCAGGCGCAAGTGCGTGGGGTTTCCGTTTCTGTTTTCCAGCACTGTGGGTATCCACCCTTTTCCTCGGCTAACCCAGAGTTGTTGCTTCTCTTTGTAGTTCGGGCGTGTAGAGACTTCGCAGGACTGGCCGACGTCGATCTTGAGCAGCTCCGGCGAATATATCGGCCGACGTTTAGCGCTGAACAACTCTCGACGCCCCAGCATGCGGATACGCACTTCATCCGGTAAGCAAATCGAACCATCGCTGGCGTCCACTCGTATACCCGCGGGGACCATGAAGTCCATCCCTTACAACACGTCTTGACCTGGCAGGTCTCCGACCCAGACATTGAACCGATACACCAGATTCCCAGCCAAAGTGATCTTGATCGTCGCTCGGCCCAGCGTCTCATACGGTGCATCTCCGACTCCCACACAATCTTTGGTCATGTTTTCGTCGATCTCGCAGCCTACCTTGCGAGCAAAGGCGGTGTCCATAAAGGACACCTCGGCTCCTGAATCGAACATCAGAATTGCGCGGTTGTCGTCGACCTTGCCAAACACTTTCGCTTGGCGGAAGGGCTTGTTCGGAGTATGAGTCTTCCAGTATCCACGCTTTTCTTCGTGTCACATGTTCACGACAGCAACGACGACGCTCGGCTGAACGCATGGGCGTCGGCGAGCTTAACACTCATCATTTCTACGTACGTGCATCCCGTATATTACCGTGGACTACCGCCGCGTCTCCACTAACCATTGTCCTCGATGTCGTTCCAACATATGCATAAATGTTCACTGATCGCTCGTCTCGCACTGAATTCAAACCCAGCGAGCGATCTAGTTTAACCTCTTTATCACATCGGGCGGAAGCATTCCAACCTGGCGTTGCGGCACATACCATTGACGCATCACGCTGAAGAATTTTTCGAAACGACAAGCTCCAGCATCGTGCATTTCTCCACACGCCTTACACAGTTTCAAACAGCGGTCCGATGGGTGACGGTAATTGCATTGGCTACAAGTCATGATTGTCCAGCAGTCGTCGCTTTTGTGCAACATCAGTCCACAATGCGTACACGGAGATTTCGGACGAGGTTCCGTCGAACGCTCTTCGCCGTTGTTCATGGGAGCACTCACTGAGATCTTCGAAGGTTCTTCTCGGCGCTCTTCATCGACTTGTGCAACCATCGGGTATTCGATTTCGTCTTCGTCCTGGACTTGCAGCGAATTAGCGGCTTTTGTTGGAGCAAGGGACGGGGTTTTCGCTCGGAGTTTCTCTGGATTGTACACCACCTTACCTTGTCGGTCTCGACTTCGTTGGCGAGCGCGGAGCACCAGTTCGAGCGCTTCAGCATCTTCGATCCGCAGCATTATTAGCTGATCGGCTAGTGCTTGTTCGTAGCCCAAGGTGTCGATGAAATGTTCGACATGTTCTCGACGTTCTTTCGCACTGCCATCCGTGACCTTCGTCTCCGCTCGGATGCCCGCAACGGTCAACCGATGCAAGTATTCAAGGGGAGTCTCGCCTGACCGCTTGGTCGCGTGGTAATACTTCCGCGCAACGGATACGCCCTTCCCGCAGTATTGATACTGAAATTGGGAAGACAGCTCACTTCACGACGTTCGTACGTCACGACTCAATTGAAGATACCATTGACGTGCAGGGCCGGTGATCAGGTCATTCAGCAATAGACACATCTCCGCCGAAGACATACCGTCTCGTTTCGCCGCTGACTGCAACTTATTGAGCCACGTGCGTGACTTCTCTTCGCTGGCTTCGCGTCCACTGAACGACTTCAGGTCCGAAGTCGCTGATATGCGGATACGGGTCATGGACCCTCCGACCGCATTCGACGACACCACTGCTGTGCGCGAAGTCGCCCCAATTCCGGTCCCCAGATCGAAGAAGTCGTCTGGGTCGTCAGCTGGGTATGCTGCTTGCGGAACAGATATGGTTGCCGACGGGCTAACTGACCTCATCGAAGCGTTGGAGCTCGGCGCCGGAGCAACAGGGACGTCCAAAGTCATCCTAATTGGCGCAGGAGGCGTTGGCGCTGGCATTCCAGCCATTCCTCTCATGAGTGCGCCCATAGCGCGTTGAAACATATCGGCTGGCATCCCAGGGATATCTGACGGAGGGGCTGTAGAGGATGCCGTTCCCGTGGGCTTAAATGGAGGAGCCTCAGGGGTTAGAGTCATACGTTCGGGTACACTCGAATCGCTTTCCGACGCATCGACGACTGAAGACACTGAACGGTATCGCGAAGATCCCGTCGAGCTTCCAGCGATCGCTTTGCGTCTACTCGGCGACGAGGCTCGTCGTTGAGCCGGTTCACGCTTCATCGCGATCCCGGCGATCTCTCACAGAGTGTGAAACAAGCGACGAATCGAGTTCAGCACCGCATCGACGTCGAACGGTGCCAGCGTTCCGAGGTCTTGCGTCCGGGCTTCCAGGCCTGCCTCTCCCAGCAGCGCGAGCTGTTTGCGAACAGCTTCCAACGTCGTGAAGACGTCGTCGAGCAGCGGAATGGAGACGGGCCTGTGCAGGCGCGTGCTGGACCTCGCGTCGAAAGCAACCAACACCGGATCCTCTCGCAGAAGTCGCGCCAGCTCTTGTAGTCCGAACTGGTGAGCGAGGCTGGCCGTCAACTCTGGAAGCGGCGCTCGAGGCTTTACCAGGTCTTCGTTTTCCGATTCGGGTGCTTTCATTGGCATGGCCTTATTGCGCGTCTTCTTTGATGTCTGGTGGGACATCGGGTCGTCTTTCGACGGGCTACTTTCCGTCGACAATCTAGGCTAGCTCTGCAGGGTAGCAGAGCCCGTGGTGGCTCCGGGGGGAGCCACATCGGGAACTGGGTACTTTTCTTCGTACTCTTCCTTCACCTCGACCTTGCGGTCGGGGGCCACCGACATTCCCTCGTGAATCTGTGCCGAAGCGGGTCTTGATACAAGCTGGTTATCCGGCGACGACAAGTCCGTCGTCGGAGCTTGCGCCTCGGGCTCTTGCTTTATCTGAAGCCCATCTTCAGAACCAGTAGTCCCGGGTCGCGGCACCATTGTGGTGGAGCGGGACCTCAGAAATTGTTCTCCGAGGGGCTCGATCAACACACAAAGCGCACCTCGCACACAGTGTTGTCGCGTTCGGTGTGCAGAATTCCCGGAGTCTTGACTAACGTGATTTCTTGGGATGGGGGGTCCAGACTTCGGCAGCAAGTATCTTCAGCTGGGTTGACGTCTGCGTGGAAACTTTCACACGACGTCGGGGTCTTGAAAGTCGAGGCGTCTTTCAATAGACGTGACTTCTTCTCCGTAGAGGTATCCTTTGCATTGGTTGTTGTCGGGGTAGACGAGTTGCTATTCCTGCCCTTGCGGCGCTTTCGTTTTACGTGCCTTCCTGTCAGACACGGGTTGTGTGTGT